>PVJH01021858.1:0-37765 GCA_004026705.1 Nesogale talazaci | reverse complement strand
ATGGGGAGAAGTAGGGGCTGATGCTCTGGAATGGGGGACTCGGTAGGAAGCTGCTGAGGGAGAATGAATGAGTGGCAGGACTGTGATATCATACTCAAAGCAAGAGACACAGTGGACCATCATAGTTGAGCAGGGCACCATTATTTCTAATGCTACGGATCAAAAAGTTTCGTTGCTATGCAATGTACACACTGCTCTTTTTTTCTAAGAGGGAGATTGCCTTCTTAGCAGTGTCAGCCCATAATTTTTCCCATTCTAGTTCTCATCTGGGTCACCCATCTTTCACAACTTTGAGCCCATTTCCAGTTTCACGTCATTGTCCACCACTGAACTTGGAAGAAACAGTTCAAATACAGCCCCTACTAAGGAGATCTTTCATATTACAGGCAGCAATATGGAAAACTCAAAATCCCTGCACCCAGCACCTACATTCTGAAACCTGACTGGTGACCCAGGGATGGAGACAGCCCCTGTAGAGGAGGAAGAACACTGGCTTGGGAGTTTTCACTCTTTGCCCTTCTGACCCTCCTTTCTTCTTCTACCACATGGAAAGCAAGAAATAAGATTACATATTAACAGCCTTCAAGCTAGCTCTTAGTAGATGCACATTAATGGTCCCCTCTTACCAGGTGTCCCAGAAGGGAATATCTTAAATCTACAACTTAATTGATACTTGTCACACTCTGGGTCTAATGTAGCTTCACAATTATGAATATGTCTCGAGCTTTATAGGATCCAAGGCTGCCTTATACACTCACCAGCGGCAGAGATTTACCCCCTGGGAAACCCTCCGGGAGCGCTCTATTCTGCCTTTGGAAGTTCCCGTGACTCGTAATGGCCATGGGCTTGATTCATTATGATTTTGTCTTCTCTCTTCTTTCTCCTGTGTTTCTCAGCTCTTTCTGGGACTCGGTCATCTTCAGTCACCAAATCTGTCTCCCCCAAATTGAATTTGACCCCTGCACCTCAAAGTCATGACCAAAAAATAAGACATGGGCACTAGTCTAGAAGGCACCTCCGTGTCATGTCACTTGGATGGGACTCATGGAGTATGCTGATTGGGGCTGGTGGGGATAGGATTCCAGAAACTAGGAACGCCAATGCCATCGCTGCACTCAGTGGATCTCCCACCTGGCTGCACACTGCAACCACTGAGGAGTTCTGAACACTACTGACCTCTGACTTCCATTCCCCGAGATCGTGACAGAATTGGCCTCTGATGTGGCCTGTGCATGAGCAATTTTAAACAGCACACCCAGGTGGTTTGAAGGGACAGCCAGATATGAGACACACCATAGAAAGGAGAGTTTCGCCGCCTCTCAATTTCTCACCTTCTAAATAGGCCTAATGCTAACTTCCAAGGATTCAAGCTCCAATTTTCCTTTCACACCATAACATATCCGCAAGAAAAACGTCTCCTAGCCATTGGTCTAAGAAAGGGTTGTGCTGTTTCATTCACTGTGCCCCTTTGGTCTTCTTGTCATTGCTAGGGGCTGCCCAGCTGGCTGCAATTCATCACAAATCCCCATCCAACAGAACGCAGCACTGTCTGGGCCCACGCCATCTTCACAAAGGTTTCTACTCTCTGTCCCCTTGTTGTAGCCATTGTGCCAACCCATCTCTTTGAACATCATCCCCTTTTTCATCAACTTTCACCTTTACATAACATCATTTCCCGGTGACTGGTTTCTCCTGATAACATGTCCACAGCATGTGGGACACAGTCTTGCTACCCTTGCCTCTGGGAAGCATTCTGGCTGTCCTTCTTTGAAGACAGCTTTGTTCGTTCTCCTGGCAGTCTATGGTACTTTCAATGTTCTTTGCCAAAGCCATAAATCATGGGCACCGGTTCGTCTTCAGGCTCCCCTATTCATTATCCAGCTCCACACACATATAAGGCAAGTTGAAAATCACAAGGCTTGGGTCAGCTGCCCTTTAGTCCTCAGAATGATATCTTTGCTCCGTGTCCTCTCCTGTCTCAGTGGTATATAAAATAAGGCCGTGCTTTCTCATCGGTGATCAAATAGAACATTCTTCATTGGTTCTGTTTTGCTGGGAGGCAGTGATGAAAAGTGGTGTCCCCAAAGTTGAATACAAATCAGAGTCACCTGGAGGGCAGATTACTGGACCCCACCCCAAGAATTCCTGATTCTGCAAGCTTGGAGAGGGGTTTGGGGAGAGGGGGGCAAGAGTCTGCATCTCTGTTAAGTTCCCCAACCCCTACCCCAGACCCCAGTGGCATTCTTCTGGGCAGGGTTCCTGGTCTAAGTCATTGGCTCACACATTTACTGCTAACCAAAAGCTGGGAAGCTTAAGTACCCCCAGAAGCACCTTGGAAGAAAGGCCTGGTGTTCCACTTCTGAAAAACCTTGAGAACTCTTCCACACATTGTCCTACTCAGACACACATGAGCCTGCCATGAGCCAGACTTGCCTCCGTGGTACCTGGCTGTTCACATTTGCTGCTTGTGGGGAGAATGTTGCCTCTGGGGCAGACAGTGTAGGTTCCCAGGGTTCATCATGGCTGTCCATCTGATTTCAATGATGACTTCCCATGCCAGCAGTCAGCCTGAAGCTCTGTCCTCCTATGCATCCTCAGCTTGGTAGTTTGGAAGAATGTCAAACCGACAAATGGTCCACCAGGGTTTTCTTGCCCTGGGGCAGTGAGAGTCCTCCTTTGCGCTGCCTCTGTGCAAGAACGATAGGGAGCTACTGAAGCATTGTCTCCACGCTGCTTGTGGAATTGGAGCGCAAATGCTCTCTCTGTTCCTCATTTGCCTTATACCCAAATCCATTGTTCCCAACTGAGAATGCCTTAATGAAGGAGACACCAAAAGTACCCTAGAAGCCAAATGTTCTTTTCATCTGTAGCTCTTTGGACTCTTTGGAGAGTCAGTGAAATTGTCTTCAGATTCCAGCTGGGATCACAAAACAGTTATCACCCTTGAGCATGCATGTGGCCCCAGACAGCTTTTGTTTCTGACTTCCTGATGATGCAGCTTATCTCTTCCCCAGCCCCAGACATCGCACCACCTGCTCCCCTCCTCTTCTTGTGGCTGCTGATGCTGTGAGCTGCCACCAAGCCAGCCACTGGCTCATGGCAACCCTGTGCCCAATGGGCTGAACAACGGCAGGTCCTGGGTCATCCCCACCACCAGTAGCAGACTTGACCATTGTGATCCACAGGGTTTCCATCAATTTCTGGACAAAGATGACCATTTCTTTCTTCCTAATCCAGCTTCATCAGGAAGCATCATCACATTGACACACCATTTTTTCCTGTCAGGTGATTGCACATGAAGTACACTGGCCAGGGATGAAATTTCACCTCCTGCAGGCAAGGGGAGAGCTCCATGCTCCCTTCCTACCCAGAAGTCAACTCTGAGTCCAGCTCAGTTCAACAGATGTTCACGTTTTCAGGCCGGGTACTTCTCAGTAGACGCTTGCCTTGTGGCATGCAAGCTTTAGAGCAGAATGATTCAGATCACCTATAGTGGTATAATGGAGGGATGGCTAGCTGGCCACACAGAGGAACTACCTTTCCCAGGCTCCTCAGCAGCCAGACATTTCCATGTGCCTGTGTCTTAACCAATCAAATGTGACTGAAAGTACAGAGGCCATTTACAGCCTTTGTCCCCAGAATCCTTTCCCTCTTGAACTTCTCCCTTTATCTTCCCTGTCTGCCTCTTGGACCTCAGCACAAAAGGATGTGGACCCCAGGTGTTGAAGGAGCCATGGCCTCCATCAGACTAGATCTCTGAGAGACAACGTGGAGCAAAACTCCACCCTAATCAACTGACTGGGGGATTTCACACGGCAGAGAATTTATTGAACTGCTGAGATTTATCTGAACCTTCTCTGACATATCACCCTTCCATTTGTCACCACAGCACTTATTACAGATGATTATATTTGGGTTGGGGTCTTTGCTTCCTGTCTGCCTCTGTGATTAGGTAGTAAGAGTCATGAAGGCGGAGGGCACATCTGTGTATTTAACTATGGGCAGCCTGTTGCATAAAAAACTGTTTTCCTTCTGTTCTGCAGGCTGGGATTCTCTGTCTGGAAGAAATAAAGATGAAAACTGGTATAGAACGAATTTGTCACCCCAGAAGACAGGTTGACGTCCTGATCTTTGGGACCCATAAGCATCAACTTGATTGGAAACAGAGGGGTCTTTGTGCTCTCTGAATGGTGTTTTATAGATGAGGCCAACATTCAAGAAGTCAGAGATGAAGGAAGATGGCCAACAATCAGCCAAGGAATGTCAGGAGCCACTAGGAGGCAGGTGAGGGGCAAGGATCAGTTTTTCACGCAGAGCTAGGTGCCCCTCACCCACCTCCTAGTGGCTCCTGACATTCCTTGACTGATTGTGTCTGCAGGGCAGATGGCTGACTAGAACTTCCAGACTCCAGAACTGTGATACTGTCTCTGTTCTTTATAGAACATTAAGTTTGAAGGGAATCCAGTTTTTCTGACAGCACCTGGGCCTCACTTTTGGCTAATGGAAGACCCAGGACCCCTCAGGGTTGACTGCCTCAACCTCACTGCCACTCAGGGGCAAGGGGTATGACAGTGACACATACCTTTCCTGATTTTGCACAATGCACTCTTACCCTGTTCTGTTCCTACCTGCCGCCTTCTGATCCACATGCAAGTTCCACATGAGCCCTTGTGTTCGGGAACTCCCGTTCTCACTCACCTCCACGGCGCACAGCAGCAGCAAACAGTTCTCAGTCTAGAGGTTTCTGTGCTATCTTTTCCTACCCACACCATCCACTGCTGTCTCTGTGCCACCCATGTGCATGCCCAGGTACCACTCGGAGGGAAACCACCTACCCATTATTTCTAACCATCAGAGTGACCGACATCAGCTGGGAAAGTCCTTTCAACACCTTCACATTGAGACGCTCACAGTGGAGAGGCGCAGGGGGTCGAGGCAGACCGTGAAGATTGTTACCGAGCGTGGAACGAGAACCCAAGAGCAAGCCAAATCCTTTGCCATTGAGCCGATTTCCACTCATGGAGCCTCTACGTAGGGTTTCCGGGGCTGTGGTTCTTTACAAAATAGACAGCCTCACTTTTCTCCCTCCAAGAGGCTGCTGGGTGTGAACTGCAGGCTTTGCAGTTAGAAGCCCCATGCCCAGCACCATCAGGATTCCTGCAGAAAGAGAAGAAATGGGGGGGGGGGCATGCGAGGGGAGAGATTACTTCACAAACCAATTTTCATCCGTGAAAGCAAGGGACGTGCAGTCGTCATTTTCACGTAGCGCTGTGGTGTGTTAGGTAAAGGAATAAGAAGGCCGACTTGGAGTTTGGAGCTAATGCTTCAGTGATACAAGAGGCAGGAGTCCAACTTTGGTTCCCACCACTTTGGAACTGTTTTCTGTGGCTACCCCTCAGCCTGGGGAAGGACAGAGCCTGTGTGGCAGACTTGGGGGTGAAAGGTTCACCTCTGCTCTCCTAGAGGTGCTCTTCGGAGCCTCCACATCTGCATCTGTACCACAGGCCCAGGGCCAGTGCCCCCATTGCAGGGCAGCTGTGCAGATTGGATGAGGGATGGATGTGGGAGACTTTGATGCTTGTAAAAGGTTGATGAAGTATCATCCTGGATCTGTAGCCCTGGCCTGCTCTGGGCGGGGCTATGGAAGTGGCTGCCAACATTGGGCTTTGCAGAGAGCCCAGGAGAGAGTAACCTCAATCCTCCTGGCTCCTCTTTCACATTTTAGGTATGTTCCGGTTTGGGCTGGGCTCCCGGGGAACAAGGATTACCCCCAAATGGTCTACGCTCTCATAAAATATCTCTGCGCACCTTATGCCCTCTGCTCTCCTTGTATCGCCCTTGGGCCAGAGGGGCCCCTGGCAAGATCTCAAACAGCACACTCCTATCCACCCCTCCACCCTCTCATGTTTGCAGCCGGCTCCTCCGCAATGGGAAATAAATCCTCAGCCTTCAAGGGCCTGGCTTGCCTGATTCTGGCTGCCCGGTTCCCCTGGCAACCCGAAGCTCTCCTTTGCCGCCTTCAGAATGTCATTAGGCTGTAAAGGGGAGGCGGCAAACAAAAGGAGGCTGTGTCAGGCTGAGTCTGGCACCATCGAGAGGGCAACGCTGGGGGGCAGGAGCTCTTTCTGTGTAGTGGGGCTTGCCCCCCCCTCCACCACCTCTTAAATAAAATATACAGAGCATTTTATAACTTTGAAGCAACGAAGGCTTTTCTTTTCTAAAGAGAGGAGGGAGGAGAGATAAAAACCAATAAAATGTGCCTCCGGGCACAGTCAAGGAATTGAGGGGGGAAAAACTAACAACTTTGCTCCTGCGTTAGCAAAACAATATAATAAGAATGACTTTATTATGTGCTTCCTCACAATAAATTCCCCGGCCACCCTATTTGATGCATGAGGGAACTGAGCATTAAGCAAGCGAGGCAACCTGTCTCTCTACTGTCAAGCCGGAGAGGACAGGGCAGAACTGCCCTTGTGGGTCTCTGAGACTGTCACTCTAAGGCAGTAGAAAGATGCATCTTTCTTCTGTGGAACAGCTAGTGGTTTTGAACTGCATAATCCCATGCCTAGCCACTATCCCCCACCCGCACCCCACCCCTGCCCTGGGCTCCTTCTCTTCAGGTCTTAGGACCCTGTTCAAAGAGCGTGGGGACTGGGAGGTGTTTCTGATGGTGAATGCCAGCCTCCCTGTACATACTTCCAGCCCAGCTCTGATGAGAGATAAGGACCCGGATAAAAAGCCATACTCACTGCGACCACGTTCATTCTGACTCTCAGCAAACTTGTAGGCCAGAGCAGAATGGCTCGTTTGGGTTTCTGAGATTTTAAACCTTTTCGGGCACAGACAGCCTAGTCATCCTCCCAATAGGATGCGTGTGGGTTCAAACCATTGACCTTATGGCAAGTGGTTCAAGGCAGAGTCCACTAAGGCAACAAGAGGCTCTTTATCCTGTTATGAAAGGCTGGGTTCTAGACCCAGGTGCTGTGAGACAAAGGAAAGGATTCCATATGGCCCTCTTTTTCTCCACCCCATGCTATCAGGCTGATGCAAAACCTGCAAGAAGTCGAGCATCCTAGGTGTTTCTGGGGGCCATTCAGCCGCCTTTGGCTGGATGACTTAAACCTCTCTACCTTGGTCTTCCATCCTTCCTTCCATCCACCTATGACACACCTCCCTTCCCTGAGTTCACAGATTCTATCCCAGCATGCTCTGATCACCCCTCTTCTGCTGCCCAAGCTTCTTAGCATCCTCCACAGGGTCCCTCCTGGCAGGCTCATGTTGCCCATCCAGCCTCACTCCCAGGTTGTACCCAGTGCTTCAAACAGTCTCAGGTCCCCTCTTTTTCAATGGATTCTTCTGCTACGAACATTTGTCCTTGTTGTTAGGCATCATCGAGCTGGTTCCAACCCATAGCGACCTTATGCACAGCACAGAGAAACACCATCTGGTCCTGTGCCGTCCTCACTATCATCGTGCCCATGTTTGAGCCCCTCATTGCCGCCACCATGCTCATCCATTTCCTTGAAGGTCTTCCTCTTTTTCACTATGCTTCCACTTTACCGAACCTGGAACTCTACCCTTCCTTCTTAGCCAAGAAAACTCCTAGAGGAACATTTGACATCCCTGTCTGGGCTTCCCTGGTCTCTGGTCTCTCTCCATTTCCATGCAGAATTAAACCCATCCCTCTGCTCAGCCCTGAATCCTATTTACTTCCATTACTTAATATTCATTTACTGAAATTACTTATATCTGTCTTCCCTCACTAGACTGCAAATACTATGAGGACCAAGACTGCCTCTAATCCATTTTTGTGATGCACGCATGTAATAGGTGCTGGGGAAATTTTGAATAGTTCATGACACGTGAACACATAGATCCAGATTGACACTGAAAACAAAAGAACATGTAAATACTATTAAAGCTGTTTTAATCTAAGCAATTAAGACATGGAGCTGGGGTGAAAAACTGATTTGAAGCTGTCTTTGGAACTGTTGGTCCATGCTATGCATGAGAAAAAAAAGTCTGATTTGAGTTTGGGCCAAAACCAGGGTTTAGCATGGTTATCCAGGCCCTTCCAGGGTCAAGGAGGAGCAGCACCTTGTCTTCTCTTGTTTGGCAACTCGTCTAGCTGATTCCTGTACAGAAGCTAAACCAGTAGAGCTTATATACATACCGATTTCAAGAGTCTTGGAAAAGGCCCACACAGTTGTAGTGGTGGGAAAGTGCCAAATCCACGGAGTCTCCTGACTCATATCACTGAAGGAGCTGAAGAGCCAAAGAAAATCTTCTCAGAAAGTAGACTTGTGGCTGCAGAGGTGAATGATGCGAGGTCAATGGGTGAGAGGGCAGCTGTTGACAACTGACCCACGTCTCCTGACCCACGTCTCAAAACGTCAAGAGTAAATAATGAACTGGATGCTGCCTCCAGATCCAAACACACTTTTCCACGGGGTCCACACCCCTGGATTACTACACCTCAACTGCCAAACCAATCAGAATCCTGGCCCAGCCAAGTTCACACAAAACCTTACCTATCACAGCACCTTGAGCATCTCCAAGAAGTCTGCCAACTTAGATGAAAACCTGCAGGTGGCTTTATTTTAAAGCCTCTTATCTTCTCTTGACTCCCATAATTGCAAAGCTGACAACCACCAAACTGGTGGATCAGTAGGCAGACAACTGGTTCGTGTCTCAGGCTCCAGTGGTTCGAAGAGAGCAAGTTAAATGCAAGAGCATCCGTATATGTTGGCTACAGGTCCCAAGTCCAAGAAAACTTCCTCTTTCAACATGATTGGTAACTCGCATCAGATGATGACATGGAGATGACTACCAAACCACTGGGAAAGGGGCCTAGGTAGACACAGAACTTTAACTATCACACTCCATCTCTAAATTAAAGGAAGCATTGGAAATATAGAAAAGCTGAGATCAATCAAATAAAAAGCACACACACACACATCAGTTGATTTGATTAATACAACCAAAAATTGTCTTTTTAAAAGGCCGGTTTTATAGGCAAATTTATGATGAGACATAAAAAAATCAGAGAAGCGATGTTGAAATATAACTTTAGAAACCGAAGAAGGTGAAAGACTACATACAGATGAGGATGATATTAAAATGTATGAAAGAGTACTTGGTACAATTTTATATTAATGAATGTGAACATCTAAAGGAAATTAATGACTTCTTACAAAAATATAAAATTATACTTGATACAAGAAGAGGTAGAAAACCTAAATTGATCAATAAACCTAAAGGATTTTAACAAGGTAGTTAGACATTTCCCTTTAAGAAGAAAGTAAGTCCAGATCATTTATAGGCTGTTTTAATAAATTTTAAAACATGAGTATTTCTGTGATCTATAAGCTATTCTGTTGTTGTTGTTTGTTGTTGTTGTTGTTGTCAGATGTCATCTTCTTGCTTCCGGTGCAGGAAGACCTTGTGTATAGCAGAAGAAAACACTGTCCAATCTTTCACTGTCCTCACAATCGTCCGTAGGTTCAGCCCCTTGTTCAGCTGCTGTATCAACCCATCTTTTTGAAATCAGGGGTTTCTTTTGTTATAATAAAGGAGGTCTTACTGTGTGTAGTGCAGTGTCATGGGTTATAAGTGGGTCTGCTAATCAAGAGGTTAGCAGTTTGACACTACCAGCCACTCCACAGGAAAAAGACGAGGGTTTCCACTCTCATAAACAGTTACGGTTTGGGAGACCCACAAGACAATTCTACCTTACCCTGTAGAGTCACCAGGAGTCCAGGTTCCCTCGATGGCAGTGAGCTGTTGTTATATTAATAAAGCCAAGCCAATGTCAAGTAAATTCTAAACCTAGTCACCTCTAAGTCATGAAAAGAACAGATCTGGCACAGAAATACATATGGGGGAAGACAGACACCCTTCAAGGATCATCTATAAGCAAAGGAATCAAGGATTTCCTAGGGGTACCAACAGTACAAAACTCCAACATGCCAGAGACTGTGGTTCAGATTTTAGGCTCCAGATTTGTGAGAAAATATACATGTTCTGTTTTAGGTCAATCTCCTTTGATATTGGTGCTATACCAGCAAAAGGAAGACACACACACAAAATGACTTCTATATGTTTGAAATTTTATATTATGAGAGATGCAACCTAACCAATAATGTTTCTTTCTTGGTAGGAGAAATACAGGATTGCTATGAGTCAGATTGAACTCAGTAGCAGTGGTGGATTTTGAGTTTTTAACCTTGATCAATGGCAAACTGCTTGGCTGCTGGCTAAAAGGTTAGTGGTTCTAACCCTCTAGTCATTCTATAGAAAAAAAAAGACACGAAAGACTGCTAATTTACAGTTACAGTTTGGAAAACTATGAGGCAGATCTGCCATCTCCTAAGTCTGAGTCAACTCCATGGCAGTAGGTTGATAACTTAGTAATTAGATGATTTTGTGACAACTTGAAGATGTATAAAAGTGTAGGTGGAAATCTAACCTGTCAATCAGGTCACAGTTTGATGATGCCACTTTGGTTTGGGGAACATTCTTCTCTCTATCCCTTCCTGCTTGCTGGGAATCTGCCACTAACCCTGAGATCTGCTGATGCCGTGCCATATTTCCACAAACTTTGAATTCACACAAATCTGTATCCACCAGCCTGTGGTCTTCCTACATGTGGCACTGAAGACTCTACATATAATTCTGAAGAAGGTCATATAACTACTATCTGACTTGCAGATTTGCATAATTAATTCTTCATGCATAATTAATTCTTGATAGAAAACTCTTCATATATATATATATATATATATATCATTGGACTTGTTTCTTTAAACAACATAGCCTAATGCATTGTTCAAACATGCAATCAAGAGGAATTAATGGCTAAAGATGAATACAAAGTGAAAATTGAAAACAAAGAAAAAGGATCAGTATTGGAAAATATGGTGTTGATAGAGATTGCATAATACAATTTTGCAAGACCGATGTTCTACTCATTACAAATATTTTTTTCTTAACAAACAAGTCCACAATTATATTCTCACGTGATGGAATACACAGTAATCAAACCAACTATATCTGTGCAAGGAAATGATGGAGAAGCCCAACCCAGCAGCCAGAACAAGGGCAGAAGTCAACTGCAGAATAGACTATCAACTGATCTTACACATTCAAATTAGAGTTGCCAAAAATTAAAGTAAATCCAGAGAGTCAAATTACCTCTTTGATTATATGCCACCTGAATCTAGAAAGAGATTTGACCATTGAATATTAATAACCTAAAGCTAGACAAACTATGGGATGACACTGAAGACACCGTACAATAAGAAATCAAAAGGACATTCAAATTCTAGGGGAAAAACAAAGAGGAGACTCCTCTGAAACTTGTCTTGAATGCAAATAAGCCAAGATGACTGGCAGAGCTGATGGAGCAAACAAGCTGAGCAGAAGATTTCAAAAGGAGGCTCCCCAAACACACAGTACAATACTGAGATACGTGATGCTTGGTGCTAGAAAACCCAAAGGGAAGAACCAACAGCGCATTTGTAGTTCTGAAAGAACTGAAATAGAAATGCTATCCTTGAGTTGAAACATTATATAGAGAACTTGAATAATGCAAGGAGTACCTAAAGAAGATGGAAGGAAAAGAGATTCGCTCTAGCAAAAGGAGATGGTTACCATTTGATCATTTTTAGGAAACAGCCTATAATCGAGAAATGATGGCATGAAAGCAAAGCATTTAAGCTGCACTGAAGGTATTGTCAAGAAAAAATATGGCTCCAGGAATTCATGGAATAACAACTGAAATATTTCAACAAATGGACACAAGACTAGAAGTGCTCATTCTTCTGTGCCAAGATGCTTGTAAATCAGCCAACTGAAAGGGATCTGTACGTGTGCCCATTTCTAAGAAGGCGACCTAACAGAATGCAGAAATCACCATCACTATTACATGCATGTAAAAGTTTGCTAAGGATCATTTAAAATGATTGTAGCAATACATCAGCAGGAAACTGTCAGAAATTCCGGTTAGATACAGAAGAGAGCATGGAAGAAAGGATATTTTTGCTGATATCAGATAGGCCTTAAGTGGGAATAGAGATGTCAGGAAGATATTCACCTGTGTTTTATTGCTCATGCACCCCACAGTAAATTATGGATAACATTGACCATGTGAGGCATAGTAAATTATGGGTAACATTGTGAATGAAGGCGATTCCAGATATTTAATTGTCTTTTTTACAGATATGTACATAGACCACAAGGCAGATGATGCCACAGGACCTAAAAACCACATTATCAAATGGCATGCTGCGGGCATATGGGCTGTAGAGGCTGGTGACTCCCAAGATCCACAGGCAACATAGCAAATGTCTGACTCATATTCCAAGAACTTGAGATCAGATAATAATATGATGAGCTCCATATAGGATCCACAGAGATCAAAAGAGCCAGTGAGCTTTACCAGAAAATCTATATATTTTGAATGCAGGCCACATTGCCAAGGAAACTTCCCTTACAACTTATTGACTCATCACATCATGAAAGTGGTACACTACATGATAAATGGAGGATACTGTATCATTACATAACTGCCAAACTTCTTATAATCATGGCCTAACTATGAGTTGGCAGCAAGCACGGCTCAGTCTTCACAACTGTTGTTAATATTTGAGACCATTGTTACAGCCACTGTGTCAACCCATCTTCTTGACTGCTTCTCTCTCTCTCTCTCTCTCTCTCTCTCTCTCTCTCTCTACTGGTTTACCAAGATGTCCTTTTCCAGGGATTGGCCTCTCCTAATCACATATCTGTGATAGTTGGGTTTTGTGTCAGCTTGGTTGGACCAGGATTCTCCCATGATGTCATTTAACATATTATAATCAACTCCATGATGGGACCTTCTGTGAGCAGCCAAACACCTGTGGGAATTTGAGAGTGGAGTATTACCCTTACTCAGGCCATAGCCTATGAAATGAAAGGAAGTTTCTTCCAGTGTGTGAGTCTTTGTCTCACATATTTTGAACATGTTGTTGGGAGAAACCAGCCCCTGGAGAAGGACATCATGTTTGGCAGAGTAGAGGGGTAGCAAAAAAAGGAAAAGTCTCAATGGGAAGGATTGACACAGTGGCCTCAACAATGGGCTTAAGGGTAGGAACAATCATGAGGTTGCCACAGGACCAGGCAGTGTTTCACTCTGTTGTGCTTAGAGTTATGATAGGTGAGCTCCCACTCCATGGCATCTAATACAAGCTACTCTTCATCAGATCACAGCCATGATACAATTGAAAGGAAACTTCTTCCAGTGTGTGGCCAACTCATTTAAGTAGTCTTTGTGGGGAGGGTTCTCCCTTCTTGCTGGGTCTGGATCCTGCATCTATCTCCTCAACCTTTGGCCCTTTGGACTTCAGTTAACAATCCAATGTGCAGCCTGCCAAAGCTGAGGGCACACATCAGAATATCCTATTGCTGTGACCCACAAGTCAATCCCAACTCACAGTAACCTGTAAGACAGCACAGAACTGTCCCGTGTGGCTTCCACTGCTATCATCTTCACAGAGACTCCCAAAGGCCATCTTTTTGTCGGGTCTTACAGTTAGTGGGTTTGAATCAGGCTGTCGTTTGGTTAACAACAAGGGCTTTAACTAGTGCTCCACCAGCGTTCAATCATATTATTTGTTGTTTTGATTCCTTACGTGGATTTTAAGATCAATTCTGTGTCTCTCAGTGTCTGATGTCTTCTAGGAATTCTGAGCATCCCTTTGCTATTTCTAGAAGCATCTACCTCCATCCTCACATGGCATCTGTCTTCCCTCTGTGGAAGATAACTTTTTCATTTGGTCCTTGTCCAATATATAGTGATTAAGGGATGAGGATTAGGGCTCATCCTGCACAGGTATGACTTTTTTAATGTAACTGATAACATCGGCAAAGAGAAATCATCTTTCCTCAACCCAGGTCATATTCACCAGCTCAGGGGATATGATTCCAACCTACCATTGGGGGTGTGTAGGAGTGTGGGGAAGACACCATTCAATCAAGTCAATCCTTAACACTGATCAAAGTAAAAGAGTCAGTTTCCTCTGCCCAGGTCAGACTTTGTGACTCAAACCAAACAGAATTGACTGCTATCAAGTTTATGCTGGCTGGAATCACAGTTGACATGGTCAGTAGTGCGAAGCCACCAGCTGCTTCTCAGAGAAAGGCTGGGTTTTCTGCTCTGGTAATCTCACAGGGGTGGTGGATTCAGCATTGACTGGCTGACAAAAAGGGTCAGGGCCAGGATGTGTTTCCCTGTCCAAGTAGACCCTCCCAGATCTCTTCTCAGGAGAACTGTCGAGAACGTCCACAATTCTTGGACCACTATTTTGTGAGCCTTGGGCCATTGTGCTCTTCTGAACCCAGGATTCCTGTCTCAGACAATATAATCCTGAAATCTCCACCCCGTGTGACCCGCATGAGGGACTCCCTCCATCATCAATCCAGTTACTGCTTCTGGGTCCGCAGACCTTGAGTTTGCCTTTTCCACCAAATGTCTCTTATCAATCCTCCTGCACAGGTTGGCTGAGGATTCATTAGACTATAGACTGTCTGTGTCTCCTTTCCACAAGCAATCTCAAGGAGAATTCCTAATTTCCTACAGCACTCCTGTGTCCTGTGGATCTCTCTCCAAGGGGTTTCACCACACCAAAAACATTGATTTCTTGAGGAAGAATCCAGAATTGATTTAACTTTCCCAGAGGTCTTAATGAGAAAACTGCCTGCCAGCATGCTGCAGGCACTATGCTGCAGGAATTTTGGAGGATGTTGTCATAGACCACAACCCAGCAAAGCCCCACCCCTACCCCCATCATAGGTGGAGACTTCACAATCATCTCATTCAGCTGACAAACCAGTGCAGAGAAACAAAAGCCCTGATCGCCAAATGCAGGAAGACTGGTGTAAAGAGAACAACCCCCATGTGGCCTTGGTGGCATTGGGAACAAGCTTTGCCGGGTCTCAGTCATCTCATCTATACAATGGACATAAGTACATGTCTCTCCTGAACTAAGAAGACCAAGAAGAAATGAGTGCATCTGAATGATGGTGTTGTCAAAGAATGTGAAGAGTGCTGGGGACCATCAAAAGCAAAAGCATATATAACTTGGAAGAAGTACAGCCAGAAGGCTCTTCAGAGGCAACGGTGGTGAGACTGTGAGCCCCATCTACTTTGGATATGTTGCCAGGAGAGCCCAGTCTCTGAAAAAGTCACCCTGCTGGCTAAAGAGTGAGTGAAAGGAGGCAGACCCTCCATGGGAGGGGCTGATGCAGTGGCTGCAACAATGGGCTCACGTGTAGCAGCCATGGTAAGGATGGCGTAGGACATGGCAGTATTTTGTTCTGTGGTTTGTTGTTTTGATTTGGTCACTATGAGCCACAACTGACTCAAGGGTCATTAACAGCAATCTGTACTTTCCAGGGGTCTTATCTGAGAGAAAAGTCATGCGTGTGATCATCATAGACCAGGAACCCAAGGAAGGCCTCTTTTCCTTCTGCCCACCAAGCAAAGAAATCGTGTTACTTGGTTTGGTGGATGGAATGGGTGTTTGAGGAAATATTTTTGTGTTTGAAACTAGCATAATCCATTCTTTCTCTAGGGATTACATCACAGCAAAAAAAAAACCCCACTCTCACAACTTAGCCAACAACAATAAAAGCGGCATGATCAATGGAAAAGAGATTGAAGCTATTAAGAATTTCATTTTATTTGGATTCAAAAATCAACACTCATGGAAGCAGCCCAAGAAGTCAAAGTTGTGTTACATTGGGCAAATTCTGCTACAAATGTTAAAAAACCAAAGATGTCACTTTAAGGACTATGATGCCCCTCACCCAAGCCTTGGTATTTCCAATCACCTCATATACTATACTTGTGAAAGCTGGATAATATGTAAAGAAGATTGCAGATGAATTGGTGGTTTTGAAATATGGCTTTAACAGAGAATTTTAAATGCACAATGGATTATCAAGAGGGCGAACAAATATGACTCAGAAGTACAGCCAGTTTGCCACTTAGAAACCAGAACTGGGAGACTTCGGACTTGTTCTCAAGAGAGACCAGTCCTTAGAGAAGACATCATCCTTGGTCTAGTAAAAGAGTCCATAAAAAAAGAAAAACAGGAAAACCTCAAGGAAATGGATTGACATAGTGACTGCAGCAATAGGCTCAAATAGAACAAAAGGAGGAGAGTACGAGAGCAGGCAACAGTGTTTTGTTCTGGTGGGCTTTTCAGAAAACCTAGGTGGTAGCTAAAGAGGGCACGTACAATTCCATTAAAAAGAGACTTACCTCATATTATCAATCTTCTTAGCTAGTGCTGCCAGCATGGAAAAACCACAGTGGGGACAGAAACCTTTAAAGAACAGGCATTGACATTCTTACAGTCCAGGATGCTAGCAATCTGAATTCAGGACACTGGCTGGTACACACTCTCTCTGTTGGATCTAGAGGAGGGAGGGTCCTGCTCTCTTTTAGCTTCTGTAACTTGACAGGTCCTTGGTGATCTCCACATGGAGTCTCTCTTTTCCTGTGTGTGTTCATTTCTATGACCAAGTTCCTCTTCCAGTAGCCCAGAAATGATGGATTGGGGGCACACTCTACACTGATATGGCATCATGAATGTAGCAAAAAGATCCTATTTCAGAAGAGGATCACATTCCCAGCTCGAGGAATTAGAATCCCCATACATAATTTAAGGGGCCTCCATTCCATCCATCACCCCATCTTAAAAAAAATGCTTAGAAATTCCTTGTTGTATATTTGGAAAACTTCTTTTAACTTTTCACTTTCTATTTGAAAAAAAAAACCCCAAATCTCAAATGTCACTGCCACGTCATCAGTTGCCACTCACAAGAGCAATCCTATAGGACAGAGTAGAACTGCACCTGGAGTCTTTCCTTTGGGGGCCAGAAAGTGTCACATGGCTCCTGAGTAGCACCTACTGGTGATGAACTATTGAGCTGGCAGCCCAACTCACCACCCAGCTGGCCATCAGGGCTCTTTTCCATTTCATGGAGGTTAAAATACATGCCAAGTGCATCTCTGAGTGCACAGTACCAAGATGTTTTATAATCATGAGAAAGCAATAATCCAAAAGCTGAAAGCATAGCCTCTGCTTGGCACTTGCGTCAAAGCAGCTTGAGAGAGAATGAGAGAGAATGTCTGAGAGATGTCAGCTGCCCTGGGAGAGTTGATCATTTGCTTTGGAACATAAAGATGGCAAATTTTCAGCATGTAATCTTTGGCACCACCAACCAACCATCAGTTTTTCGTACTGTAGTGACCTGCATGTGACGAAGATGCTGGAAGCTCCGGCTCTGCTTTTTCAAATTCCACGAGGGTTATCCCTGTCTATCGACAGGATTCAGCAGAGCTTTCAGACTGAGATGGACTCCCAATCTCCTTCCCAAAATGAGGCAGTGCAACCCTGTGGGTCACAAAAGAACGTGCTTTAACTCATTCTCTTTGGGGCCATCATCAGGAGGGATCATTTGCTGGTTGAGGACACTGTCTTTGGTGAAACAAGAGGGTCAGTGAGAACATGGAGGTCCTCCATGAGGTGGATGGTCATATTAGCCACATGAAAGGACTCATTGTGAAGATGACCCAGGACTGGGCAATATTTTGTTCTGTTTTCCTGATGATCACCAAGAGTCAGAGTCAACTAGACCCCAGATAACCACAGCAACTGTTAGTAAAGTACTAGATGCTGTGAAAACAAAGGAAACCCTCATTAGGTTGGACTGAGGCAAAAGCACACACATGATCATTAAGACAACACAAGAAACGCATGGAATGCTTCATTGGTGATACAGAAGGTAATAGTGAATCGGAGTCAATTGGACAACAATTGCCCATGCTCAGTCAAGGCAGCGTTTATGCACAAGTTGAGTATCAAAGTCCAGCAGCACGCACATCTGCCAACTTGCATTCTGTCAATGTAGACATAGCCTCTCAGAATCTGTTTTGGTATCTACCTAACTGGCATCTTTGCATCGCCTCCTGCAGTGGTTGGGTGAATTATAAGCAAAGAAATAAATAAATAAAGTGATGCAGATGAAACATCTAATAGTGTGCTAGGAATGAGCAGACACATAATAAATGCTTCTTGAATTTTATGACCCAACCATGAGGGAATAATTAAATGCGACCATCGTCAACTTCCAGAAGAGCTATAACGGATGAAAGTGAGTGCAAAATGCTATGGAATGCAGCTGTCTTGTCCCGAGAACACAGAGCCTGCTCTGTGACGTGGACTGTCACAATTCCCACAAGTCACTCAGGACCGGGCAACATTCTTGAATCAAAGCTACTGCAGGGGCTGCTCTCGTTTCCTGGGTTTGATGCACTCAGCTGCTACCTGAAAGGTTGTGAGTTCTTGTCCACCCAGAAGCCAATGGACTTGCCTTTCTACTGCCCCCCAAAGCAGGCATGGCAAACTCACAGAGCACAGTTCTCCTCTGACACACGTGGAGGGGCCAAGCATGGTGTCATTCACACAGCACCGGAAAGCCCTTCACAAGGAGGACACAGGAGCAAAGGTAAGTAGATGGGCATGTGCCGGAGCCGGGCCCAAGCGAGTTAGTTGCAAGTCCAGCTTCACAGCTACCTGCTGCATAGCTTTGGTGAGTGTCTTGCTGTCTAGGTTTCTGCATCTCAGTTGTCAATAGCAGGAGCGACTGTTGCCTCTCACAGCGGGATGGTGAGGCTCGAAGAGTGCAGGATGCAAAGCCTTGAACTGCCTCCAGAAAATGTTAATGATCAGTGGATCAGAGCTAATGTCATTGGGAAAGATCACGCCCTCACAACCCCGGGGCAGAAGGAGGTCCTGTCCCCATGGAGCCAATTCTGACTCACACGGCAGCCATAGAGGCGGAATAGGGCTGCGCTCCGCTCTCCAGGTTTTTCATAGACGGGTTTTCTGAGGTTGATCTCTGGCCTATTTTCTGAGGTGACAGGGGGTGGGCTAGAGCCACCTGCCTCTCAGCAGCTAAAAACTGGGGGAGGGGGGCGCGGCGCACTAATCTGTAGTTGAAGTTCGTGGAGGGCACTGTTCATGAAGGATGCAGGTGGATGCTGGGAGACCAAGGCCCAGGTTTTAACTCAGAGCTTCACGACCCACTCTTATCAAAGCGCTTGCCTTTAGCACCAACTCTGCTCCGTGAAATCCAATCTAAAATAAAGCCTTGCCTAAGCTTTTTTGTGCTTCATTGATAGAGTCATTAAAAGTTTTTCTTTCTTTCAAAAAAAAAAAACAAACACAACATTCTAGATGCAAAGTCGTTGGCCAGACGCTTAATATACTCCAGCCCCTGCAGGCATGGTGATCATGTTGCACATTTCTCCTGCTTCAGTGAAAAAAGTCATTTCTGATGATCAGTAAAGAACTCTCTTCCAACTTAAGAACCTGTTTGTTTGAGGTTTTTCCCTTTTCTAGCTCTGAGAAAAGAGGGTGTGCAATTCTATGGCCCTTGTAGAAGCAGCAGGCATCTTGGGTTTCATGTGAATGGAATGTTTCCATGACCTTTGTGAAGTCCACCCCTCCCCCCTTGTACTTGTGGGATGAACAGAAGAACACAGAAATGTTACTTGCATGATATTATAGTTATTGTTATCCATCACACTACTATGACAGCACTACACGGGAACCTTTTATTTCTAGAAGAAAAACAAAAGGAGCCCTTTCCCCGTGACAAGTCGCAGTGGGGGGCAGTTGGCTGAGTGGTCTGTAATCATATGGATGAGGGTCCTCCCTTTTCTTCTCCTTCTCCTCCTCCTCCTCTTCCTCCTCCTTCTTCTGTAATAAATCATTTCATTAGGGGCTCTTACAGCTCTTATCACAATCCATACATCAGTTGTATCGAGCACATCTGTGCATATATTGCCACCATCATTTTCAAAATATTTCCTTTCTCCTTGAGCCCTTGGTATGAGCTCCTTTTTCCCTCCCCCCTCATGAATCCTTGATAAATTATAAATTATTATCATTCTCATAGGTGGCTGTGAACAAGTCATGGAACCTTCCAGAAAATGAGGAAATGTCAGTGCGGTTTGTACACCCTCTAGGTGACGATGAGTCAGAGCTACCCTGTGGAAGAGAGTCAGACTGTGTCACACAGTACCCCAAAGCTGAGCTTTGTACAGAAAGAAGCCCTAGTGGTGTTGTGGGTGAAGGCTAGGGCTGCTGACCCCAAGAAGGCTGGTTTAAAACCACCAGTAACTCCAAAGAAAAAAGATGAGACTGGCTACTTCCAGAAAGATTTCCAGTCTCTGAAGGCCCAGGGAGCGGTCCTGTGCTGTCTGAAAAGGGGGCTATGAAGAGAAATTGAGGAGCTTCACCTCTGTTTCTGCTACACCAGATTGTTTGATCAGCAGCCAGTCCTTTACCACTGCTTAATCAGGGCGCCATATCAACACAATGCTACCTGCCTAACCACATTCCAGAGGGCCCGACCCCAGATGAAGACTTCCAGAATGGTATTAATACTTATTATGCCCTTAGTAAGATGTCAGCCATTCCCCAGGCATTCATAACTCATCCTCCCAATAAGAACTTCACATCATAGCCGCGATAAAGTCTCCTTCCCATCCTCCTGGTTTCCTGGGAGAAGACACGTGAAAAAGACCATCAGCCAAACTTCCTGGGCCTCCATCTTCTCTGCTAAATTGGCTGGTCATCTCTCCCTCACCAGCGTGGTGTGACTGTGGGTGAAAAAGAACATGTGCCATTGGGCTGGCACCCTGCGTGTCCGAGGAGAACTGTACTCCCTAGGGCTTCGGTGGCTGAGCTTCAGGACCTGGATGGCGGGGCTTCCTCCTGCGGTAGCTCAGGGTGAACCACATCCTTCCGTGTGCAGCCATGTGGTCAACAGTTTTCACCGCCCAGACTTTGAAAGGTTGGCTGAGATGCATAAAATGCCCCCCCCCATATTGTACAGCCCAGAGTTGTCACTCAGTTCATGTCAGGCTCTTTCTTCTTGTGACCACAGTGTCATCCACAGATGTGCGCACGGGAGGGCAGGGCAATGACCCCGGGGTCCCCTGGAGCTAAGCGGTGCCCTGGCCTCTTCCAGGTCACTCAGCAGGATACAAGTAGAATTTAAACCTGGTCTCCAAGATTTATCTAAGGGTCACTGTGAGTCAGAACGGGTTCTATGACAAGGGATTTGGTTTACGTGATTAGGTGCTAGATTTTTTTTTCTGGGTTAGAAGCCAGCCAATGTTGTTCCTGATGCCCCGTTGCTGCCTGTGTCTGTCACACAGGAAACATGGAGGCTGGGCCACTGCCTCCACCCGGGGCTGGCAAGGGAAGGCAGAGGCAGCAGCGTAGCAGGGCAAGGGCTTGCCTCCCTTCTTTCTGTGCCTCCTCCCCCTCTCCTCCCTACTTAGTCTTCCTCTCCTTTTCCTTTCTCCAGGGCTTCACCACCCACACAGTCAGCCACATTCTGATGAAGTTAATAATCAGGGTGTCAGCTTTAAATACCAGTTAGCTCAAGGGATAGAACCTACTTGTCAAAAAAAATAGCAAGAGGAAAATTCCAGTTGGATTAACCCTACCTCCAGGTTGGTGCCCAAGCTTTGTGGCACAGTTACAATGCATCTATGCATGCACACATGCATTGATTGATTTTTTTTTCCTCTGGACAAATATTTATGAGTTTGGGGCTAAGGAGTGGAGCTGCTGCTAACCAGAAGATGGGCAGTTCCCAGCCCCCAGCCACTCTAAAGGAGAAAGAAGAGACAGTCTGTTCCCTTAAAGATTTACAGCCTTGGAAAAGCTGAGGGCCCTATGAGTCAGAACGGGCTCTTTGACAGGGCTTTGGTTAAAGTGATTAGGTGCTAGGTATTTTTTCTGGGTTAGAAGCCCGCAAACCTTGTCTGAAAATAAAAGAATAGTGACTGCAAAAGGCTTTGAGGGCTATTTATGTGATAATGTCCAGTTCAAAAAGTGAAGGCTGAAAAACTAGGAGCAATTATTATTATTTGGTTATATGGCATGCTCTACATTCTTTCTTTTATGCAGTTTTATTAACACAAAATCCACTTGAATGCAATCCAATCATTTTCATTCCTATAACAAAGAGTAATACAATCATTGCCACAATCAATTTTAGGACTTTTTCTTCTTTCTTGTGCTCATTGTTATTAGCTTATTTCCCCTCCCCACTCCCTGTCATATCCTCCGGAGACAATTAATACAGTTACCAATAGATCTTGGATAGATTTACTGATTAGCCTACTGCATATAGATTTACCTAGCCTGTATTTCATATACAGAAGGACATACAAATAATGATAACAATAACAAAACAAAACAGAGAAAAGTTTGGTGAAAAGAACATAGAAAATACTGAAAAACTACAACAGCATTAAGGTGGGTCAAAAGAAAGATCAAATGACAAAACATTACTTTTCACCCTCACTACATCTGCAATAATCTACTTTCCAATGCACTCTGCAATACCGCAAGATTATACAAATCCCCGGTGTTTCATCAATGGAGATTCACCAGAGACTTCATCCCCGTGTATTTCCCCTTCATTTTGTAGTTGTTGCTGCTCACTGAAGTAACTTTTAAGTGGTTCAAAAGGTGGATGAAATGATAAGATATTATATCATAACATAACTCTATCTTCCATAACAGACTTCACAATACCCTCTGTCTGATAACAAGGCTGTTTGCATCCCTTTACTGTGGACAGCTGGAATACTTTGGAGACTTAACCTACATGTGGACCTTGCACATGACTTTGAGCTTCCACTGTCATCCACAGTCTTCTACAAACCAAGTGTTCACAGTGTAAGCTCTGATACCATCCCCTCTTTTGAGTTTGGATTATATTACTTACAAACCTAGGATCACACAGCCTGGCATGGGTCTTCCATGCACCTCATTTAAATGTCTGCTTGGATTGTCTTGTTGTTTTTTTCTATGAACTTTTTAAAAAGTGATTTACTTTTAATAAATCATTTCATTTGGGACTCTCACAGCTCTTATAATAATCCCCACACATCAGCTGTTATCAAGCACATCTGTACATATGCTGTCATCATTATTTATTTATTTTGGATATAGAGGTGATTTACTTAGTCCAGTATGTTCATAATATTTAAAAGGAATGTACTTTATTCAAAAACAGTGTTTATTCACATACAAAAAGACCTGTTTTGGGGAGCTGGTAGCTCTTTCCTCGGTGATAAAGAATATTATTCCCAAACTTTTAATAACCATAACTGAGAAAAGTTAAAAGAACCATTTTGGTTAAAAAAAAAACAGCTGGAAGTGGGGGGAATGGTGAGGAATTTTACAGAAGACAAAGACCAAAATGGCATCCAGATTCAGAACAACTTTATAAAGAAAGAGAGAACATTTCAAGAGTGTGGGCAGCTTCTTTGATCATTCTGGTGGATTCAATAATGATGTCTCCATTAAGGGCTTTCAAATGCATAGTAAAAGGGGTTTTCCAGGAACAGAGGTGAAGATACACAATTTTCTGATTAATTTTTTTCCCCTAACTCACAAACTATGTGGTAAAAGGAATAGCTAAAGCTAGAGAAAAGCACATCTGATGGAAATGCAGGGCTAAGAATGCTGCCAAGACGTGCCTGTGTTGCCCCCGAGGCAGCTGGGCAGGGGCAGCAGGGCTGGGGCCGGGATCACAGCTTCTCCTGCATCTGCTGCTCTGTGAGAGGCTCCATAGTGGTGGCACTCGTATTTGCAGTTCAGTTCAAGACTTCTCCAAAGTCCCCACCAGCAGGCTTGGTGCCCCCAACTTTAGATAAGTTGTCAACCTTTTCTTCAAATGATTTGAAGGTCGGGGAGTTTTTGACGTCTTCCAGCTTCTTAGTGATGACGGAGCCACCAGATGAAAACGCAGTGGAAGCCTTGTGTCCAGGCTGAGTCAAGGTCTCCGAAGTCTTCTTGTGTGCCGATGCTGCCGTCACGTCTTGCCACCCATTGGCCATGATCTGCTTGATTTCCTGTGGGGAACTGATCCCAGCCTCTGCTTAAACTCGGTGAGATGCTTCTCTTTGGCTGTCCATACCTGAGAGAGAGTCTGGATTTCCTCTTCTACTTTTGCAAGCTCCCTCCTTAGCTCTTTATGCTGCTCCTACGACAAGACACCTGGGCCGATGGTGGCAACAGCATCTTCCCCTTCCTCCGCGACCGGCTGTGTTCTCATCACATCAAGTTTCTGAAGTATAGGGGATCCAGGCCGAGATGAATTCCTACTAGGAGACAAATAGAGTTAGCTTTTGTTCACTCCTGTATCCAAGGCAAATGGAGACCAGCAGTCCTCATCTAAGTCCAAGTCTCTTCCATCCATTTCAGACAAAGAGCACATGGCTCTGACTCACCACCTGCCGCTTGTTAGTCTTCAGTGACCTGCGGCTTTGTTCATATTCCACTGGATCCAAGCAGAACAGCCACGATCTCTGGAGAAATCAACTCCGTCATTCTTTTGAAAACATAATGAGCCCTTAGTATCAACTCCTCTTTTTTCCCCTCCCTCCTCTCCCTTCCTACCCTTGTGAACCCTTGATAATTTAGAAATTACTTTTATTTTCATATTTTAGGCCACCCGTTGTCTTTATTCACCCACGTTTATGTTATCTCCACCCCCCTCTGGCAGCAGGGAGGGGAGGGATTGTATGTCAACCATTACAATTGGTCCCCCCTTTCTTCTCCTTCCCCACCTACCTTCCCCCTACACCCATGGTATGGCTAATCTCAATATTGGTTCTGAGGGATTTATCTGTCCTGAAGTCTCTGTGTCTAGACCTCTTATCTGTACCAGTGTACTTGCGCCTGTCCAGCCAGATTTTTAAGATAGAACTAGAGTCATGATAGTGGAGGCTGGGAGCATTAAAGAACTAGAGGAATGGTGTGTTTTGTTGGTGTTATACTGCATTTTGGCTGGCTCATCTCTTCTTTGTGACCCTTCTGTGAGATGTTCAATTTTCTATAGGTGGGTTTGGGGTCTACATCCTGACCCCCCTCATAAACTTCAAAATGGTTGTTTGTTTGGGGGGGTCTTCCAATGTCTGACACCTGATCCCATGCACCCGTTGTGATCACATGGGTTGGTGTGATTCTTCCATGTGGGTTTATTGTTTCCCTGCTAGATGGCACTTGTTTAACCTCAAGCCTTTAAGGTCCCAGACACTATTCTTGTAATAGCACCATCAGTTTTCTTGGTCACATTACTTATGCACCCACTTTGTCTTCAATAATTGTGTCAGAAAAGTGAGTATGACAGAATGCCAGGTTATTAGATTGAAGTGTTCTTGCATTGAAGAAGGACTTGAGTAGAGACACAATGTCCCTCTGCTATCTTAATACTTAACCCATACATATATGCCCATGGACCTATATCCCTCTCACTACATATTAATATATTTAAATATGTACATGACTGCTTATACCTCTATAAGTGTTTTTGCCTCCTAGTCTTTTTATCTATTTCCTTTTACTTTCCTCTTTTCCAACTATCATGGATCGACCTTCATTCGGTTCTCTGTACTTCCTGTAGGCTACATTGCACTTGATCCAACCCCACTAGGCATTCTAAGCCCTTCTTGCCATTGATTTTAGATTTCTTGCTGTTGCCTTGTCTTTGGGTTTGTGGGCTCCCCTTTTCTTTCCCCCACCTCCTTCTCTCTTCTATCTCCCCAGAATCTTTGATCCCATTGTTTTCTTGTCAGGATTGCTAATCCTGTTTATCTTATAGAGATAGACATGGGGTGGGGGGAAGAGGAAAACAAACAAAAATACCCTATGAGTAGTTCCAGTTCTGTCTGCTGACCCTTATGAATGCTTACTTGAAGACTTGAAGACTTCAGATGCAATTCTTTCTGATAGACAGGTACCTTCTAGTTTTTTCATAGCACTTTGCTGTAGTACCCACATTTACAGTGATTTCCTCAGGAGGGCAAGCATCAAGCAGGACCATGTCATTAGAACTAATTGATAAGAATGAAATGCATCACGTTGTGCCTTCTGTATACCTTAAATCAGACCTCAACAGCTTGTAATGTGGGTGTCACCATTCACATTTTAAAGGTGAGAAAACTCAGCTCAAACCCACCAGCCATTCTGGCGGATAAAAGACCTGACCACCTGTTCCCATAAAGGTTGACGGACCAGATCTCGAGTGAATCAGTGGTGCTCTATGTCCCAGAGTCACTGTGGGTCTGAATGAATGTGACAGTGCCCAACAGCAACAGCAGCCATGTCCCTGGCAGTGTTGAAAACACTGGAGAGATACTATGCTATCCTGCTGAGGGCAACTCACGGCAACCCCTAGGACAGGGTAGGGCCATGCCTGTGGATTTCCTGACAGGAGTAGCTGGCCTATCCTTCTTTCTTTCCCGAGGAGCTGGTTTTGCAGAGGAGAGAGCAGAAATGTAATATGCAGTGAATGATAAGTCCTTGGTGGACAGGGTAGTAAAAAGGATGAGTGTGCCCAGAGAGAACCTCTCTCCCTGGCAGAGGAAATGAGGGAACCAGCCACCTGGTCCAGGGAGCAAAAATAACATGTACAAAGGTCTGTGGGCAGAAGACACTTATAGGTATGCTAGACAAACACCAGTCATGATGACAGAGGAGACCCTCCACAGGGCCAGGAGTCAGAGTGCAGACCCCTGCTGGGCCATTTGACAGCCATCAGACTGTGTTCTGGGTGAGATTGAAGGTCCTGGGAGTAGTGTGCAGAGAGGTGTTAACAGCCAGCAAGCATTATAGACAGGTTTCATCTTCCGCCATTTTCTTGACTCACCATGGGTCAAATAGGCACCCATCTATGGCGCTCCCTGTGTCAGAGTAGAACGGTGCTCCTTAGAGCTTTCAATAGCTGCTTTTTCCAGTAGATCACCAGACCTTTCCTTGGAAGTGCTTTCATGTGAACTTGAACCTCCAGCCTTTTAGTTAATCAGTTAGCAAGCCCAGCCCCAGGCTTTCCTTCTAATCCATGTGGGGTCCCCACCCCACAGACTTATATGCCCAAGACCTTCTCAGTTCCAATAGGCATCACCAGCAACAGCAAGCACCTAGCTCCCCCATGTCCACCCCTCTACTTCCCACAGAGGAAGCTGCACCCAGATGGCAGCAACCTGCCTGGCAGCCTGCTTCCAGGAAGAGGCAAGTCTTTGTGCCCTGTCCTCCAGAGGAGAGCTTGCATCCAGAACCCTCAGAGAAGAAGAGGGTCACAGCAGGACTTCCCAGCCCATCTCTGCTGTCTGAGCCTCAGTGTCAGTCACTGCAGGAAGAGGTGAGGGGAGAAAAGAGCTTTCTTTCACACACACACACACACACACACACACACACACAAAGGAACATTCATTTCCTAGTAAATCCTAACAGTTAAAAGCAGAATCAGTCAACACTTCCATAAATAAAACATCGTGTTCCCCTGTTGTGGCTCCATTCTGGCTTCTCTCTTTCCCAAATACTACAGACAGAAGTGTGTGGAATAAAAGTAACCACCTAGGTTTCCCTAATCTTCTGTTATGATTATTGTCTCAATGAGCAGACACAGTTCATTTTTTCCCATTGCAAATGATTTCTTGTTCAAAAAAAGATTTTAAGGCCACTCAGAACTGTCAGGGTCAGAGAATATGAATCTCTTGGTTTCCTTTTCATTTCTGCCTCCACCCCCACCGCAACTCCCACCCACACACCCTTTTCCTGAGCTTCCTGGGCACAAAATGTAGTGGACTTTGATCACCATCTTAAAGAGGCCCTGCCTGCAGCATGACTGACTGCTGCAACGGCTTCTGTGAAGCAGGTGGGTGAGGAGAGCCAGAGGGGAGGGGTCCAAAGAGGGACACGCTTAAATCACTGACACTGAAGCTGCTGTCAGTCTCTTTCTGGATAAGCTGTGCATGTGTCGGGGAAATCTGCAGGGGATTTTAAAGACGATGGATTCCGCTTGACAATATCTGGATGCCAGAAATACGCTTCCTGAGCTCATCTCCAGCAGCGGTCCCAAAATGTGCCATTCTCCTTCAGGGCTGCTCGCTGAAGGACTGTGTGCGAGCGATTGCGAGCGTGTGTGCGGTAGGATTTGGTCTATATTCAGAAGGATGAATTTAAAACACTCATTATCTCCATTCTTCTCTCCTGAGGGGGTGGGGGGTGGGGAGCCGACTGTAGGGATGTCAAAATCCGAGGCTGTATCTGTGTGCAAGTCTTGTCTCATGTATGTGTATTTAAGGGGGAGAATCATATGGGAGGCCCGATCTTATCGCGTTGTTTCCACCTTCTTGTCTTTGTTCAGGCAATTCTTCTTGCCTGGAATGCCCTCTCCTACAATTCCCAGCACAGGGAAACTTCTACTTCTCCTTTAAAATCTCAGAAATTTCCCTAGGATATACCGTATTAACCGTCAACAGTCCAATCGTCTTACAAATGACCACTGTAAATTTTGATCGGATGGGGAAAAAGCAATTATACTGTAGGCTCTTGATAGGGAGTGAAAGCAGGCAGGTTTGGGAAGGAGTGGTCAAAATGCAGAAGGGGCTGGTCCAAGATGAATCCTCATCCCCACCTCTGTAGCCGTGATTTTCAGGAGGGCTGCCATCTCAGAGGGAGGTGAATCAATTGAAGTTCTGATAGAAAATCCACCCTTTTTATTTTTGTTGAGGAGCAAGAGATCTGAAGCTGGGGTCCCCACAAGCGGCACAAAGTGAGGAGGGCCCTTGGCAATAACAAAGCCAGAGAAGGATCACCCCAGATTCTGTGTGTGAGCTGTCCTCCGATATCTAACTGACCCCACACCACGCATTTATGGAGCTAGAGTCAAACGCAACCTGAAAAAGGATGAGAAACGGAACTAAAAATTGAGGGACCTTCTACCAACAGGCAAGCCAGAGATCAAAGTGAGATCCTAAGTACATTAGCTGTCTGCTAAAGAAAAGCTATCAACATCTCTGTCACAGAAAGAGTTTCACAACATATGTGTCAAAATAAAATTCAACGTATAAAGAATTGTCATTCCTAGGTCACTGAGGAAAATCCACCATTTCTGGGGAATAAAACAGAAGGAAAAAAATCTAACCCTGGGGGGAATAGTTATATGTTATGAGCCAACCCCAGAGAAAGTGCCCCTCAGACACAGAGAACCAGTGCCTGGTTCCGACTGAAGCTTCAGAGCAGCAGGGAACACTCCACCAGCAGCAAATAAGACTTGTGTTATAAGTAACATGGCTTCTCCTTGGAAAGGGGACAGGAATGTGAAGAGGAGACCCCTTCCAACTACAGCACAACAGGAAGAACTAATGCTGGGAGTGCAGCAAACGCATCCTAATTGCAAGGCACTCCTAGAGCAGTGGTTCTCAACTTTCCTCATGCCACAACCCTTTTGTACAGTTCCTCATGCTGGGGTGACCACCCCCAACCTTAAAATGATTTTCATTGCCACTTCACAACTGTCATTTTGCAACTGTTTTGAATCGGGTGACCTCTGTGAAAGGGTCATTGGACCCCAAAAGGGATCTCCACCCATGGGTTGAGAACCGCCGTCTTAGAGGAATCTGTGACTATGGCTTACTGAGGGAAACGGTCACCCCAATACATCTCCAACTCAGCTCAGCTCCGGACAAAACTGACTCAACTTCTAATATTAAAAATAGTCCAGAAAGGTGCTTCTGACCACCATTTCTATCAAGCTAACCAATAGGTTCAGCACTCACCATCATGACAACAAAATGCAAGACTTATAAAGAAATAGAGAAAACAACATGCTACAAAAAGAGAGAATAAGCAAGAGAACCAGTTAAATATGATCCCTGTGGTGGCACTATAAGACAAGAAAAAAGCTATGAATATGTAACATTTTCCAAGAAAAAAGGTGCACATGATGCGTGGGATGGGGAAATAGAGTAGAACAACCAAATGCCATGAGATAATATCAAACAATCTAACACAGGCATAACTGGAGTCACAGAAGAAGAGATAATCACAAAAGAACAGAAGAGATACTTGAAGACATAATAACTGAAAACTTTTCAGAAACAACGGCATTCATCAAACTACCGGTCCTGAAATAATCTCAGAGCACACCCATCAGAATAAATAATCAAATCCAGTGATAACTGACTAGAGCAATGTGCTATAACTAACTTCTAGCAAATATAATAGTAAATATACCCATAGCAAATATAAAAGTAAAATAGATGAGCATAGTATGGGAGGAAAAATCTGGAAATTTACTATTGTATTTTAGAGGTTGGATGCTTTCATTCTTTGACAAATACTCTTAAAAAATGAACAAGCCAGAGACTGAGATAATATGTTTATAAGTCAAGTATCTCATTAAGTACTACTGTACAGTCCAATCTTAAAATTACCAGTTTATAGATTATAACTCATAATGACCTCATAGAATAGGCTAGGGTTCTCCTTAGGGTTCCTGAAACGAATCCTTCAGAGAATACTGCCTTGGAGTAGGTGGTGGCTTTGAATCACCAACTTTTCAGCTAGCAGATCCATATTTAATCCACATTACCCTCAGACTCTCCAAAACTTACTAAGAAGCAATCCAGTAAAAATGAGATAAATATCTGAGCACACACTTCACCACAAGGAGATACAATTGACTTGAAAAGTACTTGAAAATATGCTCAACACTGTCAGTCATTTAACCCACCGTCACTGAGTGGATTTACTTCATAGGATTTCTGAGGCTCTGAAGCTATACATCTTTATAGGAGCAGATAGCCTCATCTCTCTCCTATGGGACAGTGTTCAGATTTGGAACACTCACCTTCCAGTTGACAGTCGAATACTGACCATGCAATACCACCAGGTTCCCTTTCATTAGTCATTAATCAAAAATCTTATTTTGTGTTTCCAAGATTATAAATCATTATAAGAGTAGGTAACCTCATTTTCCCCCCATTAGGTGGGCTGGTGGTTTTGAGTCATCAACCCGGCGATTAGCAGTCCAAGACTTACCTGACAGCACCACCAGGGTTTGTCCATCAGTCAGTAGGGAAATGTAATTAAAACTGCAATGATATCCATGTCTATTCAAATGGATAAGGTAGAAGAAAAATACCATATAGTATCAAATATTGGTGAGGGTGAGGAGCAACTGGAGTGGTCATGCATTATCGGTGGAAATGCAAAATCACACAGCCACTTTGGAAGAGAGTTTAGCAATTTCTTATCCAGTGAAATGTACAGTCATGACACCAAGAGAACAAAAAACCTCGCTGCCATCAAGTTGATTGTGACTCACAGGGAGCCTGATGGATCAAGGAAAAGTGCCTCTGTGGCTTCTTGAGGCTGTGAATCTTTGCAGGAGGAAAAGTTCCCATCTTTCTCCCTTGGAGTGACTGGCGAGTTCAAACTGCTGATCATGTGATTGTCAGCCCAACACATAATACTACCAGATCTCCTACATTCATGACCAAACTCCAGCCATCTATTTGGGATCATAGAGACCTTATAGAACAAGGTACAACTGCCCCTGTGGGTGTTCAAGACTTTAAGTCTTTTCAGGAGTAGTCCAGTTCAAGTGGGTCTTGACTTAGGTAGCTGCAAGGGCTTATGAACAGGAAGCTGAAGTAGGGGAAACACAGACTAGTGGGTGCAGAGGTGAATAATCTGAGGTGTACCAAATGTACCAAATGACTCCAAGCTTCATGGATACACTGTCAATGTATACTAAAAACTAGGCTACACCCCGAATGAAATTCCCCTCAATTCTATTCAACCTGTGACCAGATGAGCCACAGAGATGATCAAATGAAATATGATAATGAGAAATGCAAAGACATGGAAATAGAAAACTCAAAAAGAATACACTCAGCATATTTTCGGCTGAATGAACTCATAAAAAAATTCAAGCTTCAGGTTGAAAAATTGACTCTATAGGCAAAATATCGAACAAGGCACAAAGCAGCAAAAGAAGATGGAAATCATACACAGAGTCACTGTGGCAAAAAGAATGAGTCAACATTCAGGCATTTGTGAGGTAGCATGACCTGGATTTTAGTATAAATTGACAGTCTGAGGAAACTAGTTCACTTCTACTGTGGAATCTGGATCGTGCATCTAGTTCCTTAGTCTGCTACATCGCCTGCCAATGTCAGGAGCCATCTGTGAGCTGCCAACCTTGGATTCATCTGGTGGACCTCGGAGCCACCAGTCTGCAGCCACCAGTCTGTGTTCCCCCTGCTTCAGCTTCCTGTTCATAAGCCCTTGCATCTACATAGGTCAATACCCACTTGAACCAGACTACATAATAGTACTCAAGGTAGCTATCTATGCTGCACTGAAGGCATTAGCTAAGGAAGAGGCTTTAACAATGGATAGAATACCAAAGGAAATGTTTCAGCAAGCTGATGAAGCACTAGAAGCTGTTACTTATCTACACCAAGAAATATGAAAGGTACTTAACTGGACTAATTAACTGAAGAGAGTCATATTTGTACCCATTACAAAGAAAGATGACCCAACAGAATGAGCAAATTATAGATCATCATTGCTATCATATTCAAGAAAAAAAATTGTTGAAGATTATCCAACAACTATTGCAGCACTACATTGACAGGAAGCTGCCAGGGGTTTAGGATGGATTCAAATGGGACATGAAACAAGGGATATCATTGCTGACATCAGGCAGATCTTGGCTGAAGAAAGAGGCTACCAGAAAGATGTCTACTTGAATTTCATTGACTAAGCAAATAAATTTGAGTGTGAAGATCATAAAAATGATAAATAACATTGAGATGAATGGGAATTTCAGGACATTTGATTGTGCTCATATGGAACCTGTATGTGGATCAAGAGACAGTTGTGGGAACAGAACAAAGACATATTCCAATCAAACCAAAATCACTGTCATCAAATCTACTTCTGACTACCAGTAAGGCTATAGCACAGAGTAGGACTTCCTCTGTCAGTTTCTGAGATTGTAACTCTTTATAAGAGTAGAACGCTCAGTCTTTCTTCCATGTGGCTTTGAACTGCTGACCTCCCAATTAGCAGCACAATGTGTAATCATGATACTACCAGGGCACTGCATGGTTTAAAATCAAGAAAGGCATGGGTCTGGGCTGTATCTTCTCACCATACTTATTTGACCTCCATGCGAAGCAAATAAATCAAAGAAATGGGTTTTATGAAGAAGCATGCATCCCCAGGAAGAGAAAAGCTTAATAAAAACCTGCAATATGTGGATGACACAACCTTGCTTGCTGAAAGAGAGGAAGACTTGACATACGTGTTAATGAAGATCAAGGGTTATAGCCTCCAATGTGGATTACAACTTAATGTGAAACAAGAAACTTACAATTGGACTAATTGCAACACTATGATTAACAGAGTAAGTTTGCGAAGGAATCTATCTTGCTTCTTTGCATAACAATACTTGTGGAAGGAGCAGTCAAGAGCTTACATGACACAGTTCATTGGGCAAATTTGCTATACAAGACCTATTGTGTTGAAAAGGAAGGATTTCACTTTGGGGAATAGGTGTGCCTGACCCAAGCCGTGGTATTTTCAATGGCCTCATATGCATGTGAAAGTTGGAACATTGAATAAGAATGAAGAGGAAGTAAGAATGATTGCATTTGCATTATGGTGCTGGCCAAGAATAATGAAAGTAACATGGATTGCCAATAGAGCAAGTCTGTCTTGGAAAAAGTGAAGTCAGAATGCTCCTTAGAGGTGAGGATGGTGAAAAAAAAAAATGAGCATCGTGAGACTTCCTCTCATGTACTTTGAAGATGTTATCAGGAGAGACCAGTCCCTGGAAAAGGACATTATAACTAGAATGTAGAGGGACATCACACAAGAGGAATATCTTTGTCAGGATGTATGTGATTGACTTTCACATGTCAAATGATGGCTGATATGGTGAGCTCAAACATAACAAACAATAAGTATAAGACTAGCAATGTTGTGTTCTCTGGGTAAACTAGAGACACAAACCCAGGGAGGCTCATATGTGTATAAGAAAGAGGTTTATATATGAGAGCAATTGAATATTGAGAAAGCATCCCAGTCCAGTCCAGATCAAGTCCCTAAGTCCGATATCAGCCCATATGTCTGATACTAATCTATAAAATCCTCTTCAGACTCACAAAACACAAGCAATTATGTCAAATGCAGAAAGATCACAGGTCAGTGGATGGGATGTCTTGGGAATCTAGGGGTGTAGTAAGCATCTCAGCACTGGCAGGGGTCTCCATTACTCCAGCTCAGGGCACTAGTATAACTTCATATGTCTTGTCAGCTCCAATATCTCCCAGGGAGTGAGCCTGTGTCCTGCCTCCAGCAAGCTATTTATCTCCTTAGTGCCTCCAACTGAGGTCATCAAGCTACGACCTTATTGACAGGCTATATGCCACTCCTTCACTCTGAATTCTCAAATTGACACCAGATTATGTAACTACACAGTGTTTTCTTCTATTGTAGATAGGGTCAGTGTGAGTCTGAACCAACTCAATGGCATAATAACAGCGACATTTTCCCCTAACTGCTTGGCTGGTTCCCAGAAGATCCTATCATAGAGTTAACCATGCTATGTTGGATCATGTCATTTGCAGAATCCTGGAACACATAAGTTGACATATGTATTAGACTGTGTTGTCTACAGAAACAAATCCAGTGACACTCACTTATGTACATGAAAGAGGTTTGGTTTTTTTTTTTGAGTTTTATATTAAGAAGAAACCTATATCAAAACCCATCCCATCCCTCACCAACTCAAATCCATAGATCCAATGCAAGCCAGGGCCCTCTACAGACCCACACAGCTGCAGGCTGACAACAAAGAAAGGGGAAGCAGCCTGCAGGAAGATCACAAACTGGTTGGTGCAGAGTCTCATGGATCTGAATTGAATGGGAACATGGCAGGGTATCAACAAATCTCAGGGATGGGTGGCCCATATGGGGCCATCCCTGGAGGGAGGGAGAGGTTCAGCAAGCAGGAAAACAAAGGGGCAGAGAAAGGGAGGTTCCTAGCTTCCTCCTTATAAGGAGGATACACCTCCAAGAAAGGTATCATCAGGCTGTCATCTGACAGGTTAAATTCCACCCCTAGACTTTCTTCATATTGAAGTTGATATAAAATCTCTAACTGCCACACCAAACTATCCCAGAGATAGCCAGAGTCCCTGACTCTGAGAAAAATCCTCAGTGAGACAAACTTTACCCCTGTGTATGCTGTCTATAAGAAGTGGAGGCACTAAATTCACTTAAGCGTGGTAGAGATGGAATTTCCTTCCATGTTTGAAAAAGCCCTACTATGCACACATTCTGGTCCTAAGTTCTTACTCCCCCCTACCCTGCAGCCCTCTCTATGTCAGGATGCAACCAGCCATGGCCTAACTTGACCCTTCCACAGAGGGGACAATACAATTCCACCCATTTTACAGATGAGGAAATTGGGGTATCCCTCATCCCCTCATCTCCTTTTCTAATTCATGATCATCTCTGCCCACTTGAAGGATGGGCCATTCTAGTTGGTATAGATTATGATTGAAAAGGGGCCTTCCAACTTTGAAGAATTGAACACTATGCTGCCTTTCTAGAGCCGTTGAACAGGTCTTAGAATTTCCTACACTATAATTCCTTTCTAGGCCTGGTGACTACCACCTTACCCAGTTTTCAAGCTCATCTCAAATGCCACCCAGGGAGAACTAGTGATTCTATCCTCCTCACACCCACCACTCCATCACCATGGCTACCTCCTAGAATTATAACTAGCTTGTGAACAAATTCAGCTCAGGGGAATAAGCCAGCAGGCAGGTTCCTTTGCAGTAAGGATGGAATGAAGTCTGTTGTCTCGCTTTGGACACGTTATCAGGAAAGACCAATCCCTATAAAAGGACATCCTGTGTGGTCTAGGGTCAGCAAACACAATGAAAGCACTCAGTGAGATGAACTGACACAATAGCCACTGGAGTGGGTTCAAGGATGCCAACTATGGTGGAGAGGAGATAGGGTCAGGCAAGTTCCATTTGTTATACAAAAAGTCATGACAATCAGATGACATTGAAAATCAGCAAGCATCAGCATTCACCACAAATAAGAAAGAACCTTGACATTAGAGAGCTTAGGGGTAGAAGGGCTAAATTCCAATTTAGGGGGTATCTAGGGGAGATGCAATTAATAGAACTTCGTGATCAAGTAAGTGTAGAGACTGCTAAGAGAAGCTGTCTCTTGGCCTCATTCTCTGGGAAAAGCAAAAGTGGAAGATAGCACCATTTCCTGATATAGGGTGGAGAAGAGAGCATGGCATTATGAAAGGAGAGATCACTCGTTGACATTTGCAGAGTGTGAGGACCAACACTAACAGCCTCCCAGCAAAAGACTCTGGACAATTACTTAAAAGCTTTGGAGACAGAGTCACCTAAGCACTCCTTTTCCCTCAGGTCCCAGTTATGACATCTTAGGCACAATTATTTGGGTGGTGGAAATGTTCACCTGGAAATGTAGTATCCATTTCCTCCCATTTCCTACCATTGTGGGCTCCACAGGCCTCATGACACTAGAAAATCAGCCCCTCTTTTGATTTCAGGTGATGTTGAATAAACATCACATTTGGTGGGGGGTAAGGAAAGATGAGGGTCAGAAGACTCTTAAAAGAATATGGGGCAGGCTCAGCCCTGGTGGCGTAGTGGTTGTGTGCGGGACTGCAGCCCACAGGGTTGATGGTTCAAAACCAGTAACAGCTCTCCAGGAGTGTGTCAGGCAGGGTTCTGTTAGAGAAATAAAATTCAGGACACTAGTAATTATTTTTATATATTTATATATAAAGAGAAAAGTATATAAGATAAAAAGAGAAAAAGTTAACTATAAGACAATACAGGTTGCTCAGTGCAACTCACTGGAGTCCTCTGTAGTGCAATCCAGGCTATTGGTTACAGGCAGCAAACGGCAGAGCAACAGTCACCAACTGTCACCAACAGTCACCAACTGTCAGCCAGATGACAGAGTCCAACAGTTCCCAGCTCAAGAGATGTATATCTCAGGAGCGTGGTGAAGCAGGGCTTGAAGGATCCTCAACTCACAGTAATACAGTCCACAGTTAGGGGTCCCACGGGCAGTGCTGCTTGGAGGTCGAGGCACAGGAAGAACAAGGCAGCTCTCTGGTCCGAAGATCCGGAAGCAAGCGAGAGAGGGGGCGGGACCTGCAAAGCCCCTCCCACATCTGCCCCTCAACTCATCCTGCGCGCTCATTGGCTGTGCCGTCACAACAGATCCACCAATCTTCTGTGGCCATGTTGGCATATCAAACCTACCCATCACAATCCACCCCTTGCCAACATGGCACCTGTACACAATTTTTTACCCATGTAGAATTTCTAGACATCAATGAAATCTAGCTTATACTTAACATTAAACATCTATTATACATATAAATGAGAACACACTGAGTTCAATTGTGGCTGATATATCATACATGAGCAAAAGGAAAAAAAATTCAATAGGCTAATAAACAGAAAATACATGAATAATCACAACCTTCGCTTCTGCAATTGATCACGTGGTCATAATTGGTAGGTAGAACTACCTTCTTCTACTATCCATTCTATATTACCTTTGCCCTCAGCAATCACTTCAGCTGGTTGTGGTTTTTTGCCTGGTGGGGTGACCCAGACCTTCATCCCTGAGGGGTCTAGGTCATTAGATGTCCTGTCATGATGTGGTTGCTGTAATTTACCATTAACTTTTATCACAGGGCATGGTAGCACTAAGAGTCGGCCTATGGGATCTCTTGGATTCCAGATATA
>PVJH01021857.1:0-37918 GCA_004026705.1 Nesogale talazaci | reverse complement strand
GAGGGGGAGTCCAGGGCAATCTGGTTCCCGTTTGTATAATGATACCCAAAGATGCCATTCAACATGTCGAATCGATAGAGCACAGGTATGGGGGGTGGGGGGAGGACACTACAGAGATGGCTGTTACCAAGGTGAAGAGAGAGGACAGGTGGAGTCTAGGAAAAGCAAGAGGTCAGGGCGTCGGGGACCAGTCTGATGTGCAGTTAAGAGGCTGGTGTACCAAGGTGCTGAGGTGAAAACTGAAAGATGTTCTACAAAATTCCTGGCCAGAACTCTCCAAACTGCCACTGTCATCAAAAACAAGGTATCTGAGACCAGAGGAGCGTAAGGAGAGACTTACAAATGAAGGCACTGCGGAATCTGGGACAGGACGTGGCTATGAGGGGCTGTCCCATTGCCTCAGACCGCACAGTGGCCCTCTGTAAGCCAGAACGAAGCTGCTGCACCCGGCCCGGGCCAGCCTCACAATCATGGCGCTCCTTGAGCCCATCTCTGCAGGCACCAAGCTAACCCATCTCTTTTCCTTCTTGTGCAAAAACCATGGAACCTTCTATTAAGCAAAAAAATATCAAAATACATGGCTATTGTTTCTCAATATCTCTCTCATCTATAGCAGTAGTTCTCAACCTGCCCCATGCTGCGACACTTTCATACAGTTCCTCCTGTTGTGACGATCCCCAACCGTAACATTATTTTCGTTACTACTTCATAACTATAATTTTGCTACCGTTATGAATCGGGCAACCCATGCAAACATTGAGAACTGCCGTTCTATCGTCTGAAGCCTCTTTTCTATTGACTCCCTTTGTTATCAAATGCGATGTCCTTTCCTGATAATATGTCCAAAGTAAATGAGATAAAGTCTCCCTCGTCTCACTCGTAAGGAACATTCCGGCTCTGCTTCTTCCCAGAGAGGTTTGTTTATTCTTCTGGCAACCTTCGCCAACATCATAATCCAAGGGCATCAATTCGTGTGCAGTCATCTTTATTCACTGTCCCACGTTCACAGGCACAGGAGGTGATTGACAATGCCACGTGTGACTCGGCTTAGGGCCACCTTTGTCCTCAAAGAGACAGCTTTGATCTTTAACACTTTAAATAGGTCTTGTGCAGCAGACGTGTCCAAGCCAACACATCACTTGATTTCTTGACTACTACTTCCACGAGTACTAAATTATAGGTGCTGGTAAAATGATATTGTTGACAGCTTCCATCTTTTCACCCTGTGGCAGTTACAAAACCTGTGGTCAATTTGAGACTTGAGGCGAAGGGGTGGGGTTTAGCCTGTCAATCAGGTTGTAGCTTGAGGACCTTATTTGGAGGTGCTCAGGAGATAAACAGCGTGCTAGAGGGGGGACATATGATCACTCCCTGCAAGACAGGCTTGCTGAGAAGACATATGGGCCTATGCAAGAGCCCTGGAGCTGAAGGAGTCACGTGGAGACCCTGCCAAAGCTGAGATGCCTCTGGCACCACTGGATCCACCAGACTTTTCACCCACTGACCTTTGATCTTCCTGTATTCGGGGTCATTGCATGTGTTGCGGGAGTCTGAAGAGGGCTTTATAGATTCGCATCGAACATATGGGCTAATATCAGGCTCATGGACTTGATCTGGACCAGGCTGGGATGTTTTCTCCATATTAATTGCTCTCCTATATAAAGCTCTTTGTGATGCACACGAGTGTTTATGGATTTGTTTCTCTAGTCCACCCGCACTAACAGCCCCCCTCCCCTTTATCGTGGTGTTATCTAACGGTCCAACTGTGAGGATTTGGGCTTTCTCTATATGGGTTTGTCTTGTGATCCACACTGAAGGCTGGATCTTTGATCTTCTTCAGTAAGTGCCTCAAGACCTCTGCTTCACTTTCAGCAGGCAAGGTTGTGCCATCTGCCCGTCACAGGTTGTTAATGACCGTCCTCTAACTCGAATGTCACCTCTTCTTCCTGGAGGCCATCTTCTCGGATTATCTGCTCAGTCTACAAACTGAGTATGTATGGTGGTGGGATTCAACACTGATTTCCCGGCACACTTTTCCTGACCTGAAGTCATGCAGTGCTTCCTTGTTCTCGTCTCACAAGTGCCTCTTGTTCCATGGACAGGCGCCACCCGAGTACAACTGAGGCTCTGGAATCCTCATTCTTCCCAATGTGACCTCGAGTTTGTTATGATCCGCACGGTCAGATATATGCCTTTGTGCAGTCAATGTTTAGATAACTAAACTTCTTGTTGTTCTCTGCTTTCAGCCAAGGTCCTGGCATCAGCAGCGCTGTCTCTCACTGCATGTCCTTGTCTGACTCTGACTGGAGTTTCTGGCAGTTCCCGGTCAAAGCACTGTTGCAACCATGTGTTGATTGATCTCAAGCAAAATTCTCCTTGCATGTGATATCAGTCGTGTTATTTGATCATTTCTGTGCTCTGCTGGGCCATCTTTCTTAGGGATGAATACAAATAGGAACGTTGTTGGCAACGTGGTGAATCCAAGTGGAGTCTAGAAGGTGCCTGTGGCAGCCTCTCCATTCTGAGAAGTGACACCACAATCGCAGGCAGCATTCACGTGAGAAAACCCAGGGAGGGGCACATGGGACTACAGTGCACATCATGCCACTTCTCTGCAACCCTAAGCCAAAAGAACATGTTTGTACAAAATGAAAAAGACAGGCGGCAGAATTGCTGGTCCAGAGACTGACTCTCCCGAGAGAGACACAGGGAGATCAGCAAGCTCAGGAGAGGACGGTGAAGATCTGGACCCTGGGGAAAACCAGGAGTGCTGTTGGGAAATTCCTGCCGGGGCTCCAGAGGAAGGGTCTCTGAGATAGAATACATTTCCACCCAGGGCTCTGGGACTGTTTTATGAAACTCCTAAATGTCTTTTCCTAAGTCGCATTTTCCAAGAACCGGAAGCATCCTGCCCTATTTCTATATTCTCCAAGGCAGGTACTTTCTGCTTCCTGGCAAAAGGCATCGCACTACTTTGCCCGAGGCCACTTTCAACCCTGGTTTGAAACAGCCAGGCGTAAGGAGCAGGCATAAAACCCGAGGAGCGGGCAAGCCGACCCAGATAGGGGGCAGGGGAAGGGGCTTTGTCCCCCAAGACGGTCACAGTCAGAGAGGCAGAGGAAGATGGAAGGAAACCAGATTGGACATGGTCCTTCCGGTAGGCACCACCTCTCCACCCACCCACCCACTCTTACTCAACCCACTGCTCTGGGTGGCCATGGCAATGCGCATAACCCTCAAACCCAAACTCACAGCCATCGAGTTGATGCAGTGACAGTGACAACCCCCCCCCCCCCCCGCCTCCCCCAAGGTTTTCTGAGACTGTATTTCTGGGGTAGAGAAAATATCTTTCCCCTGAGGAGTGGCTGGCGGTTTCAAACTGCCCACCTTGCAGATTGCAGTCCATCACACAAGCACTCCTCTTCCAGATCTCCTCAACGGTAAAGAACCAGACAGGTAAAACTCCCGGCCTTCACGAAAACAATGTTGAGAGGAGGCGGCAGAGTGAAACACACTTCCACAATCTGCAGTCGGCTAGGCGGCACTCAGGGTGGAGAGAGGTCAGGTGGGAGCAGCCACAAAAGACCTCTCTTGGAAAGCAGGGAGGAAGGAGGGAAATGAACGCCGGGGCACTCATAGATGGGTAAGAAAGAAATTTACAACAAGAAGTCATTTCGCATGAAGATGTCTGGCTCAGTCTAACACAAGTCCGTGGGTCTGATGCTGGCCAGAGGCCTCTGCGGACTTCACAGCACGCAGGCTCGAGGACGCAGAAAGGGCAAGTGGAGGCGGGAGCTCACAGGCAGCAGGTCCAGTTACGTGGGTCGGAGGTCGGTCGGGGGGAAGTTGGCAGGAGTGGGCGGCTCACACAGGTCGGGCCACCCCTGGAGGCAGACCAGCCAGCAGAAGGAATGAAGGGCCAGAGAGAGAGAACTCCTTACTGCCTGTCTTCTCAAAAGGCCACTCCCCCCAGAAGGCAGCACCACGCTACCACCTGACTGACAGGTGCACCCTACCTTCATACAGGTACCATCAAGGTGGCAGAAATTTAACCTCCACAGCCCCTCTCAGTCTGACTTGACTTGATGGGGGCAATGGGCTTTGGGAAGGTGGGGGCTCTTAGCCTTCCTCCTTCCACTCAGTGTTCTGAGCCAACGATAGCTGCTTCCCGGACCCAGCTGCCACACAGACCGCCACTCCTGGAGACCGCCCTCACTGCGAGGGCAGCAGTGAGGTGGGGAGGGGGGTGGGGCACAAAGCTGGGCTGGAAATGCTGAGAGAGGGGCGGCAGGAGGAGAGAACACATTTCTTGAGCACCCACTAAGTGCATCTACAGAGTCCCTGGGAGGGAGGGGAGAGGGGGAGAAAAAGGGGAAGAGAGATGGCGAGTGACTGCATGCATGCCTGTGTGTACAGGGGGCCTCTTGTCCCCAAGAGAGATCAAGCTGTGGTCCAAGGCTCAGGGGTCTTTACCCAGGGAGAAAGGGCGGAGAAGTCGTACCCTTAAGAAGTCTCTGGCTGCACTGTCCCCTGATGTCAACGCACCCAGCTGCTGCTGGCCGCTGTCAAGTCCATGCCGACTTATACTGACCCTGTAGGGCAGAGTCCAATTGCCCCCTGGGGGGGGGGGGGCTTCCGAGGTGGTCATTTCTTTGGGAGCAGGTTACAGGGGCCTCTTCCCAGGAGTGGCTAGGGAGCTGCAACCGGCAACCTTCTGATTAGCAGCTGAGTGCTCGATCGCCATCCAGTCACCTCCTCCTAACGAAGCGACGGCTGCAATTTCCCAAGACCAGGTCTGCTCCCTCACCATCCTGCAAAGCCCGGCACCGAGTACAAGATCACTGCCATCGAGGCAATTAATTCTGACTCACCCCGAGCCTAGAGGGCCCGGCAGAACGGCCCCGGTGGATTTTGGAGGCAGTGACTATTTGTGTCGGTTACCTGAAGCAGTGGTTCTAAAGCTGGATTCACACTTCCAAGACTCTGACCGGGGATGGTGCTGAAGAGGGAGGGTGGGGTCCTGGGACGAACAGAGGTGTAGGGTATGCAGAGGTCTGGGGACTAATGTCAGTTCTGTCACTACGAGCTGTTTGTCTTTGGACAAGTTGCCTAACCTCTCTGAACCGCAATTTCCTTATCAAGTTGATTTGAAGACTAAATTTAAACTCCAAACATTCGTGTTACAAATGTCCTCATCATAGCTGACCGAACTCTCCTTCAAGCCTCGCCACCCGCCTTTGTACAGAAGGTCCCCAGGTGACCTTCTGGTGGCTACAATGACAAAATAAAATGTCCCAGACAGTGTAGGGCCCAGAGTGGTCACACAGGAAATCAGAATTTCCAGTGCAGTCCATGGCCCACCTGCACTGGACTCCTCTGGAGAGCTTGGTGGAAATGTGACTTCCTGGAACCACTCACAATTTACTGAGTCAGGACCTGTGGGTCAGGGGCAATGAGAGCTGCAATTGTGAGCAGTACCCCGGGGAAGGTGCCAGCCCCCTCAGACGTGAGAGAAGTACTGCCATCAATCCAATCCTGTTTCCACCACTAACCTGCCATCCCGGACACCCTGATTATGAACACAGAGGTGCCCGGGAGCAGAGCCGTGGCCTAGTATCACCAGTATCCCCCAAAGGCTTAAAAACGTGAATGCAGCCCTCCCAGTGAGACAGACTGAGGTGCAAAATCTGGTCCTCTTACTAACTTGCTTGGTTATGTGACCTCTGACATGTGACTCAACCTCTCCGAGCCTGTCTCCTCATGTGTGAAACGATGACACTAACCTCTGCCTGCTAGGGTTGATCTACTTCCACCAATCAGCTGGGCAGAGTCCCTGGGTCACAATGGCCCACCCCCCACTGATTACCTCAGAAACAGGCAGCATTTCATCCCGTTGTTCCTGGGGTCACCAAGAGTTGGGGTCAACGTGATGGCAGTTAACAGCAGTCTGCTGGAGCTGCTGGAGTGACAAGAGAAGTGCCTTATGTATGCAAAGCACCTGGACCTGGTCTGAGGCACTGCAGATGCCCGGGGGAAACAGTTGAGAAGCGCACCAGGAAATGCTCCTTTGTCTCCCCCTTCCCCATGGGTGAAGTGGGAGAGTAATAAATCCTGGCAACACAGCGGGCACAGACCTGCCTTGCAAAGCTCATCAACTGTGCACACCTGCAGGAGAGGTAGGAGTGGGGTTTGCACCCAGTGACTGGGAAAACCCAAGAGTTGCATCTTCCCAAGGCCATGGCTGGCAGGGCAGCAGCACTGAGCACACCACGGTGAGTGACACCACGGTCAGACTGCTAGATTATATCTGCCTGCAGCATTTACTGCTTGCCCGGCAAACTCCTACTCATCCTTCAAGACCCAAGTGAAATGTCATCTGCCTGGTTTCCTGCCCAAAACACTCAGGGTTCAGCAATATACCTGCTGGCCTGCCTACCTTTCTCACAGCTCTGGAAGATTCTGAAGGCAGACACACACACACCCATACACACACACACACACACACACACACACACACACCCCAGCCTCTGGCACAAATGTTGACTCAATTTCAATGCCAACATTTTTACACTTCAGTCTGCTTCCTCTTCCCACCAAAAAAGTCTCCCTTCAAACCCTCTTTCCTCTCCTGATACAGGGACTGCATTTTCTTGAGTTTGGTCTGCCTGACCCTCTCTTCTGAATTGCTGATGCAAAAAACAAGCTGTACTGATGAGGTGAACATTCATTTCCTCAACTCTGCAGGCCCTCAGTGTGTGTTTGTGTGTGTGTGTGTGTGTGTGTGTGTGTGACCGATGATGTTCTATAGCAGAGCAGGTAAGGAGTTGTGATAGCTGGGTTTATTGTTCCAACATGGCCAATGAGGACATGTGGGATTAACTGAAGGGCAGAGAGATAAACGGCTCAGCGAGTCTCACTTTCTTGTCTCCTGCTCCTTGATCACTGGACCTGTGTGCAGCCGCTTGCCTTGCTTGATCTGTGCCTCCATTTGCAAGCTGCACTACCCGGGGGACACCTGATCCTTGGACTGTGTTGCTGTAAATTGAGGTTCCTTCAAGCCCTACTTCACCACGCTCCTGGAATAGACATCTCCTGAGCTGGGGACTGTCGGACCCTGTCACCTGGCTGGCTGTGGGTGAGCTGCCCTGCTGCTTGCCTTTATTGCTCTACAAAGGACTACCTGGTGGCCCGCAAGACTCCAAGGACTGCCAGTGTATTAGCTGCCTCACGGAAGTGAGTTGCACTGAGCCATTTGTACTGCTTATAGATTGTTCATTTCTTATGTTATATATGTGTGTGTGTGTGTGTGTGTGTATATATATATATATATATATATATAATTATTACTGTCCTGGTTTTGTTTCTCTAGAGAATCCCAACATAGGAGTTAAACTCTGGAGTCAGACTGTCTGGGCTCAAATCCTGCTTTGACTAGGTGACACAGAACAAAAGATGGGTTGCCACTCTGCGCCTAGTTTCCCCACATCTATGATGGCACTAACAGTGACAGTAGCTACTCCACTGGGTTGATGTGAGAAGGAAGTGAATCTGTAACAAGACATTTTGTGCTGTACCTGGAACGCAGGACGTGTTGAGTAAACATGACATTGTAGCCAAACGTACCAGAAGCCTGGTAATGCAACAATTACCTGAGTAATTCTAATGCAGACGGCTGCCCTGTGGGACAGAGGAAGACCTGAAAAAAATTCTGTTCTTCTAATCCCACTTGTGTGTGACCTTTATGAAGCCCCCTTGTACTGTGGCTCAAGGAATTATCAAGTGCCACCAACCCCAGGAAGCCTTGTCGGAGGCAATCTGCGCAAGGCAGTGCTGATCAGACTGCCTCGGTGAAAGCCTGCCTTTGTTCTCCTGTGGATGGAGCGCTCACCGAGGGCAGCCCTGCGTTGGCAAGGCAACTTGGAGCAGAGTTGCGGGAAATGCCTGCCAAATGGAGCAGCTCACACCATGGCCCAAGCCCTTGGCCAAGGGCTGAGCACCAGCCATGAGAACATGGGATGCTGCCAGCGCTGACCGAAGACTGTTCGCCATGGCAAGATGGTGCTTGTAGGGCAAACAACTAGGGCATGGTGCTCCACGCCTGAAACCTCACAAATGAAACCGGCCTCGATGGACACAAGCAGGCGAGAGTGCAAAACAAATGAGGTGTCCGGATGGTGGGGAGGGTGGTTTGTGGGGCCAGCAGTGACTCATGGTCTGCAGAGATCCTTTTTCTAAGCAAGGTCTCATTCACAGGCAGATCTTTTTTGCAGATTGCAGCCCAAGGCATAGGCACTACCCCCACCCAGGCTCTTACAGGCAGATCTTTTCTGGAGGACCACCATTCAATCCAACACAAGGGGGTTCCGATCCAGCTCATCCAACTCCCAAGTTTATTGTTCCATAGTCCACAATCTCTGTTGGACATCAGGCACCGTGCTCATGCTACGTTACAGTGAGTGGGAAACAAGTAGAGAAAGCACACATGCCTGCTGGCCTCTTGGAGCTTGGAGCTGAGAGCCACAGGAAATGCCTGGGGGTTTTAGAGACACTTTTATAGACAGAGAAATGCCTAGGAAAGATGCTCCCACTCGAGGACTGCTAAGAACACGTGAGGCTGCTACCCTTCCCCATCTGATTAGACTGCTCCTGAGCCAGAGCAAGGGCTGGGCTGGAAGCCAGGAAGCCTGGGGCCAGGCCAAGTCCCTGCCTCGGTTTTTCTACTAACAAACAGGTAGGTGGGTCTAGAATAACGAGGTTCTTTTCAGCCCTTTGATTTGTGATTGTGTTTGGAAAGCACATGGTTGGAAGTCAACAGGGACTAGAGGGTCTACCCCAAAGGCCTCTCTCCCCACTGGGCTGGCACTCCCTTTCCAGCGTGGGCATCTTATTCCCTTCTAGAGCACAAGGTAAGAGGCCAAGTTCTTCTGGCGAGGTCTGTTTCCCCGGCAGGGCGACACTCAAGTGCCCACAATGCAAATCCCCGCTGCTGTCAATAGCCGCAGTTGTGTTGGTTGCAAAGCTGCCCGTCCCTCTGCCATCTTCATGATCCTTGGTATGCTGATGGACTCCGTATTGTAGCTACTGGGTCGGACGGTCTCATGGAGGGTGTTCCTTGTGTTTCCAGACTCTCCCCTTGTCAAACATGAGGTCTTTTCCTAATGACCAGACCATGGTAAGCTACCCTAGGTCTCATCATTCTCAAGTCTGAAGGGGTCTTCTCACACATGCAGACTGATCATTCGCGGGTCACAGTAAATGCATGAGTCTTTGTCAACCCTGCCATTCAAACACATCCCTTCTATTCTTCTTCAACCTTACCCAGCTTTCATCCACATGTGAAGCAACAGGAAATTCTATGCCTCGGTTCAAAAGTGAACAAACTGCAAGGTCAGCAGTTTGAAGCCACCATTCACCCCCAGAAAGCTGAGGCTTTCCGCTCCTGTAAAGAATTAAGCCTCAGAATCCCACAGGGGCAGTTCTTTTCTGTCCCATCGGGTTGCTATATCAAGTCAGGTATCTCTTCTACCCAGCGCCATCTTTGGTTCTTAACATTTAAAGCCATTTGTTGCTGCAGACACAGATGTGTCGCTGTGGTTTCCCGGACGCAATGCATCATTTGCTCTCTTGATTCCTGCTTCCCTGGCATCGGTTGCGGATCCACATAGAATAGAATCCCGAGCAACTTCCACAAGCTCACCACGTATCCTGATGTGCTGTTGCCCAGAAGGTTCCCGCGGTAAAATTTCAGAAGCAACTGCCATGCCCTTCTTTCTAGTCTGTCTCGGTCTGGAAGTGTCACGGAAACTGCCCACCATGGGTGACCCTGCTGGTATCTGAAATACCAGGGACGGAGCTTCCAATGCCAGAGCCACACTTAGGCCACCACAGTATGACAAACGGACAGAATCCCCCACCTTGCCAACTGCAGCCCTAGGAGGGCAACGCCAGGCCTGAGAAAAGGCAGGGGTTCTGCTGCCAAAGAATGCTGCCTAGTGAGGACACTAGGGCAGCTTTTCCGCCTGGATGCCAGGGAGCCCTGGTGTGGCGTGCAAGGCTGTCACTGCAAAGGGCAGCAGTTCAAAACCACCAGCCGTGCCTTGGGACAAAGCCAAGCCTTTCTATTCCCATAAAGAGGTATAATCCCAGAAGCCCACAGAAGCAGTCCTAGCAGGCAGCTCTGAGTCAGAATCGGCTAGCTGTAATCAGTTTTGGTTTTGGTTTTTCATAGATGGCAGACACTTTCTCCATGCTGGGGGTGAGCAGAACAACATAAATATCACTCCATGGGGACTGGTGTCCTGACAGGACGTCGTGGAGAGGGCGGCGGCATGGAGGACACTTTTGGAAACAGCTAGAGGAAGAGACGTCTGAGCCCCACCTCTGCACCTTGCTCAGAGTGGACTTTCTCTGCTTGAAGGTTTGCAGCCATGTGGGGCAGGGCTGCCACCACGCCCGATTCACGGCACAAGCCCAGGCTCAGAGAAGAAAGCTCACCTGCAAAAGATCCTTTAGGAGCCCTGGTGCCGCAACACCTAGGCACTTGGCAGCTTCACCCACCTGGCGGCGCCGTGAGAGAAAGATCTGGAAAGACCTGGGTCCAGCAAACTCAAAGGGAGCAGCTCTGTCAACTCCATACTCCATCTCGAGGTGGCACCATGAGTCAAAATCCACAAAGACACCCCCCCCACCTCCAGTAGCAACATGACTGTCAAAGGTCCTTGACCAGGAAGTGGCTCATGCGGGAATGAAACTGAAGTTAAGCCCCCCGGCCGCTCTGCACAAACAGGTGTCTGTAGGTGCATGGTGGGGACCAGAGGTGGTATAGACAACACAGCTCCAGCTCAAGGACAGTGGTGTGTGTATGTGTGTGTGTGTGTGTGTGTGTGTGACAAAGAGGGCATTCAGGGCCCACCAAAGGGTATCCCAACGACGGGGACGCAGAGAAGCAAGCAACTGCATCACCTCCCTGCCCCTCTGTGGTCATCGGAGTGGAAGGCAGGAGGAGAAGGGGCAGCACTCAGCCATCCCTTTCAGTGCTTCACAAGCCTAGGAAGGCCACACCCACAAGCACCTACAAGGCCTTTAAAAGCGCGGGTGGCACAGCCGGACACGGAATCACCTGGTCGCTTAAACCACTCAACAGCTCAGTGAGAGACTGGCAATCTGTTTCTGTGAAGATGTCAGGCTAACCTAAGACCCTCGGTGCCCAGGGTCACCGAGTCCACGCCCAATCATAGCCACACTATGGAACACAGGAGAACCACCCCTTTGGGTTTCTGAGGCTATCCGCCTTTCGGGGAGCAGACAGCCTCATTTTTCTCCCAAAAGGCAGCTGGTGGGTTGGAACTACAGTCTTGCAGCTAACTGCCCACCCTGTACGCCACAAAACCATCAGGACTCCTAAATCACGAACTCCAAAACATCCAGGTTCACTGCCATCAAGTCGGTCAGTGCGAGCGCCCCCTGGGGGTGTCTGAGATGGATGTAGTTAGGGGAGTGGAAAGTCCAGTCCTAGAACGGCCACCCATAGGGATCGCAGGGCTGCTAAGCAGTGCCCTTTATGGGCGCCTGTGTGCACCGTCCTGCAAGCTGCACATGGTGGTCCTGGCGAGGCTTCCGAAGAACACCGGGAAGATGGGCTGCCATCATCCCACTCACAGAAGTGAAGTCCCACACCCCACGTCACATGGCTGAGACTTAGCAGCTGGGCAGAAACTAGACTCCGGCTCAGTCTGGTTCTAAAACCACACCTGTTCCTGGGTGCTGAAAATAAGCACAATGAAATGCCCTCCTTTTCCTCAATTTCTGCACGTAGACTCAAGTGAAGTTGACCTGTTTTCTCCGACGAGTACAGCAATTCTCCCTTCCTTTTCCAAATGGCCCCGCTTGCATTAAAATACACCCAAGGGTCCTTAAGTTTCTCAGGGAAGCCTGAGAGTTGTTGCTGGCAGGTTGATCCCATAGAGTGAGTTCTGTGAAAGAACACAATGCTTCAGGTTGACTTTCTTTACGAGTTAAGCGCCCCCCTGAGGGCATAGTGGTGATGCACTAGGCTACTAACCCAAAGGCTGGTGGTTCAAAACCACCAGTTACTCCAAGAGCAAACCGTGAGACTTTCTACTCCCATAAAGAGTTACTGTCTCAGAAAGCCACAGGGGCGGTTCTGCTCTGTCTTATGAGGTCACTACGAGTTGGAACTGACTTGATGTCAGTGAACAAGTTGTTTTCGGAAACCCACACCTTAACTAAAAGGAACACTGGAATTGGAGGCCTGCGTCCTGCCTCTAACTTTCTGGGGCGTCGGAGAAGTCTTTCCCTTTCTGAGCCTCGGTCTACCCAGGCGAGGAACCGCAGTGGTGCGGTGGCTATTCATTGGGCTGCTAATCACAAGTTCAGCAGTTCAAAACCACTGGCGGCTCCCTGGGTGAAAGATGAGGCTTTCTGTTTCTGTAAAGGATGACGGCCTTGGGAAGTCCACAGAGGCAGTTCTACTCTGTCTTTTAGCACGGGCATCAGCTCGGTGGCCAGTGAGTGCTTCCCCATAAAGGGAGGTGGATCCATCTGTGCCAGTCAGTCCCTCCTCCACTCAGACCTTCCGTGGCCCCGTGACCTGCCGTGCCCTCACCTTCCTCTCTCTCACCCACATGTCCACAAACCCTACAGGAAGCAGAGGAACCGCCCACTCCACTTGGGAAAGAGAAAAGAATGAAGTGCCATCTTCGCAAGTCAGCTCCTGCCTGGGCCAGTCTCTGGCACTTGAACCACAAAGCCGCAGGATACCCTGGAGTCTGCAGGGGGAGGGGCAGCCCAGAGCCAGGCTGAGGGCACAGGGCTGGGCATCCCCTGGACCGTCCTCACTTCCTCAGCACTCACTTCTCGGCAGGGTACAGGAAGAGGGGGAAGGCCGGCTCTGACTTGGTGCCTTCTGGCCCCAGGTCTGTGGGCCCCAGAGTCTGGGGTGGTGGGAACTTGGCCACTTGGGAAAAATTCCTAGCTCACCATGGAAGGTAAGCAGCGGTTTCACATGCAGGCCCGCCTGGCGCCTCCAAAGGTCAATTTTACCCACCGTCCTCCACTGTTGCCAGGACCATCACAAAGCATCTGGATGCCTGTGTGTGTCTCTCCCCCCCTACTTACTGGAGGTTGTCAGATTGAACCCACCCAGAGACACTTTGGAAGAAAGGCCTGGAGATCGAGTTCCGCAAGGTCTCCTCTCTGGAAACCCCATGCAGTGGTCCTACGTGTGGGGACTGCTGTGACTAGAGGAAGCTTGTCAGTGGTCTGGCTCTCCACCCACTGAAGCAGAGCCTAGAGGCCTGGTCCTGGGGAAACCGAGGCACCCTTGCCCTCAGGACATGGGGAAGACCCTCCCTCCTCCACATGGCATCCGGGGCCTTCCTCGACAGAATTCACATGGGGGCCTTCTCTGGCTTTGTTTCCTTTCCTCCCTCCCAGTGACGCGGCTGGAGGCTTGCTGGCCTGTTCAGTCACTCTCCTGCCCTAGAGTGCAGCTCTGCTCCTGCATCGAGAAGAAGCTGAGTCTGGTCCCCTCAACCCTGCAGAGGACGATGCTGGAGCTCAGGTCCCCCTCTGCTAAGTCTCCTTGGTAGGGAGGTGAGAGGGGGTGGTGCTTTCACCCAGAAGGACCGGGTCACAGCAAGGCTTTTAGGGAGTGCATCAAGAGTCTTACCCATCTCCAGAATGGTCCTTTACAGAGACGTGGGCAGCAGGAGCGCACCAGCAGGTGTACCAGCACAGGGCAAATGAATACATGTGGCTCACATAGAGGGGAGACCACCAGACACTGGGGAACTGGGGGAGCCTTGATCCAGAAGAGAAAAGTGGTGACCAGGGGAAGGGAACGAGCACCTGGCCTGGAGGCACATAACCCGGCTTTGGTTACCAAAGCCGTAGTCTGTGGTCTCTGGAGCCCATTCCCGGCCCTGAGGACATGAGGGGAGGTCCAAAGCCCATGGTGTAAGCGGAGAGCCAGCCTGGAGTGGCCAGTCACCTAACCAGGGGCGGGGCAGAGCAGGCCCTGTGAATCTGAAACCTTCAGACAAAGAAAGGCCTTCGATTACTTCCTTCTTTCAAAATGCGATTACTTCCTTCTTTCAAAGTGCAGACATCCAGAGCCTAGTCTCATCTAAGCCTTGGGCTCCAGGGTGAAGAGGTGAACAGGGCTCTCTGAGAGGGAAACGATCCCCTGGGGGAACCAAGCTGCCGTTCCTAGGAGAATGAAGCCAGCATTGGCCCTCCAGCCCAGTCCTTCCACTCCTTGGTGGAGTGAGTCTCTGGTCTGGTCACTGCCACTTTGCTCACCGTGACCCCGCGGGAAGGGACCGAGATGGCCATCTAGACAGTGACAGAAGCACTCACTACTGCACTGTAAAAGGAGGGGCGCTTACTGACACCGGCAGCAGTCCGACAGACCTACAACCACTCCGTGCAGGTGGAGGAAGCTGAGCACAGCATGCACGTGGTCCAAATGCAATCCAGGAAAGATTGTACAGCACGCCAGAGCACGGGTCCGCAGTGGCCTGCTGCAGGGGGCTGGGGGAAGGGGCACGGGAGCTTTCCCGGAAAAAACCCAGCTCACTGCCATGGAGTCAGTGCCGACTCCTAGACCAGGGCGGGCCTGCCCCCGTGGAGACCCCCAGTCTTCAAGGGAGTAGAAAGCCTCGTCTTCCTCCCTCCCCGTGGGCAGCAGCCCAGCGCGTATCCCCTGTGCCACCAAGGCTCCCTGGAGCTTTCTGGGGAGGCAGAAATGTCTGTGTTTGGACCAGGAAGGTGGTCACGCACAGGGGCATCCATTTATAAGAACGGAACTGGACAAGGGGTGTGCATCTGACCTGAGCGAGGGGTACCCCGGTTTCTTAGAACAGTCTCTGCCCTCAGGAAGCTTGGGGATGGGGACTGGCACCTGGTGTTGTCCTAACACCAGAGGGGGCCAAGACGAGGCTGAGATCAATGGAGGTCTCCCCTGCCTGTGCCAGCTCTGAAACACCCTCTGGAACTTTCCAACCACTGTCCCCAACAGGCCCCGAGGTGGTTGCTGGTGATTACATCTCGTTAGCTGACAATAAGGGAGAAGTGACAAGTTCAGAGGTGTGCCCTAACTGTTCAAGTAGCAAACAGGATGGAGTCCTGTGGTCTCCAGGGCCTAGTCTCACTGTGTTGGTACTGGTAGCCCCACCTCTCTTGCCCCACCCCCACCCCCACCTCAGGCTACAGGGGCTTGGCCCCTTCTGCTGGCAGCTCTGCCAAACGGCGCATGCGTGGACTGGATTCAGAGCTTCTGGGCAAGGGCTGCTTAGGAAATGCGTCCTTCCTCCCCTGACGGTCGTCCCTCATCCTCTCACTGCCATCCCCCTGAGGTCAGGGCAGCCTTGGCCCTCTGCCCACCAGGAGGGACCCCCACAGGCTGGATGTGGACCAGGGGAGCCCCCTCCCCAGGCCCGGTCTGTGGTTCCTGAGTCCTAGCAGGGCTTGAGGCTAGCATCCCCACCCTTGGCTCTCCTTGCCAAGTGATGCAGGGCCCTGTCTGGAGTCAGAGATCCATGAAAGAAATGCTGCCTCCCCCTTCCCCCACTCCTTATGAACTCCTGATCGTATGCGGAGCTGAGCTTGACCTGCAGGGGCACCTTCATGCTCACCAGTGATCCTCCAAAAGGGGGACGGGTTGGGTCAAGGGTTAAGGGGCTAGCCTGTGTGCTCCCGCCCAGGAAGTGGTGGAGCCAAGATTCAAACCTGGGTCCGCCTGGCTCGATGCTGTGCCCTGAGCCCCTGCGCTTGCAATGCTTGCTCCAACCCTGCCACTGCTGGGAAGGGCCTGCGGCGACCGCGCTACAAATGCCGGGGGTGGGTGGTGGTGGTGGGGTGGTGGTGGTGGTGGTGGTGTGTGTGTGTGAATCTTCGGAGCATCTGGTTGAGACACAGCAGAACACACCGACACAGCACAGCCCACCCACACAGTTCAGTGGCATCGACCGTGGCGGTCTTCAAGTCCTGCAATCCATTCTGATCCTCCTTTTCGGAACCCCTCCTCCTCTCGCGACTCATAAAGATGTCCCAGCCTTGGGCAGAGGGGGGGCACTGAGGCCCAGGCAGGCAGAGTGTCTTGCCCAGGCTCCCAGGAAAGGTTCGTAGCACAGCCTGGACCAGAAAGCGGGTCTCCCCCATGGCCTTGCTCTCAGGGATCCAGCTGACCAGGCCATGTGCACCTGGATGGCCACTTCGAGCACTGGGAGGCAGGCAGGGAGGCGGGAGGCCCTGGTTGCAGGCTGGGGTAAATATTGACATGACAGTGTTTACACTGCAACCCTACTCCTCCTGGCAGCAGGCAGCCCACTCCCGCCTCCAGACTTCCCAGCCAAGGAGGCAAAGGTGAAAGCGGGGAGATGGGGTGGGGGGTGGGGAGGAGGAGGCAGGTTGCTGCAGAACTTAAAGCAGCCCCTCACTCAAGGGTCATGTGGTTTTAGGAAACCATGTACCCCCCCTCCCCCCAGCGCGCGCGCGTGCACACACACACACACACACACACACGGTTGAGTAGGAAAAGGCTGGGGGGGAGAGGGGGGGGGCCCAAATTCACATCCTGGCTCTGCCCCTAATTGGTAATATGCCTGAGGACCACTTGTTGAATGAGGAGGAAAGGGCTTAACTGTCAAGTGCTGTGAATAATCAACCCCAATCAGTCCCCAAAGCCTCTAGCCACAACCACACTGTGCCCCCATTCTGGGGGGCCTGCCCTGGAAGGCAGACTCTCTGCTGTATCAAGGCAGAAGCCAAGCTGGAGAGCAAGAGGCTGTCCCTGCATGACCTTTGAGCCTCAACTTTCTCAACTCAAAAATGGGAATAGTCCCATATGCTACGGTGGACACAGGGACCATGAGATTGCATTTAAGTCAATGCTTAAGAACAGCAGTTTGTTTTCGCTCCCAATTCCCCCCACCACAGACCCTGCAGAACAGGAGTGCTGGCTTTGATGGTGACCCATTCTGTTGAACACCACATTCTATGCTCTAAGAGGGCCTGACAGCCAGGCCCAGCTCACTGCAGTGACAGCCTCTCTGGAAGCTCCTGTCTCTATTTACATGTTTACATCACACCCCAGGAGCCTCCAAGAGCCCTGTGCACAGGGGGGTGTTCTTCTGAAGCATATCACCAAACCTGTGGATTTCCCAGCCACCCTGTCTCAGGTGATGGAGAAGGGTGTCCATTGGGGTGTGAACTACAAGGTCAGAAACACGCGGCTTTGGGCTCCCCTAAGGATTTGCAGCCTCGACAGTCCATCGTGCTAGTCTGTCTTTGGGGTCACCGTGAATGAGAATCAAGCCAAGAGCAGTCGTTGATGTGGATTTCCCATCTCCCGACCCCAAGGCCTGCCGTGCTCCAGAGTACTCTGACAGAGAGGTGCGGGGAATCAGCCTGGGCTGTCCATTCATCTTTGCTCCCCCAGACTACACACTCTTCACGGATAAGAACGTATATTGTTGTGGTTTCTCTCTCTCTAAAGACTGACACCCGGGGGAACTTAAATGGCATCTCTTCCAGGAAGTCTTCCCTGACAGTCCGGAGCTGGAATGTATCACTCTTCCTCTCTTAGATCAAAGGTCCATGAGGGCAGAAGCCTCCCTCCCCCGTGTTTCTTACCTGCAAGGGTAATAGAGGGAGGGAGGGTAATGCCTGAAGTCCCAAACCCACAGGGAAGGAGCCAAAGGCCTCTCCTCTCAGCACTGCCCATTCTGGGTGAAGTGATGGGGTGTCACTGCTGTCCAGACCACCATCCTCCCTTGTAGTATCCCTCCAGTGGTCTCCTAGTAGCCTGGGTCACCGCCTCAAAATGAAACGAAAACCCAAGCAAGTCAGCCCCTCCCTCATCACTCTCTAAACTCCTGACTGCCTAGAAGAGCAAATCCTTAACCCGGCCCTCCCTGTGTGTGTGCCCCCGGCCAACTCCCAAGCGTCTATGTCCCCGAATGCACCACCCGGCTTAGGCCTGCCTCACATAGACTGCTCCCTAACCATGGGGTAGCAAAACTGTCCCCAGGGTGCCTTTTCTAGGTCCCTTATCTGCTCCCATAGCACCGTGTGTCTCCCTGGCAACAGGCATCGCATTTGCCATTTGCTGCACAGCCTCTGGTGCCTGCCTGATTGTAATAGAGGGGGCTGTGAGTCTGTCCACAGCAGCCCAGGTCCAGACAACCTTAACCTCACGTTAGGCCAGCTAGGCCTGTTCACTGAATGAGTGACGGAATGAACGCGTGGCTGCATGGAGCATTGTAAAGCAATGCCCACCACAGGGGATTTACTTAATCACTCTGGGGGGAGAAGGGGAGGATGAAGCAGAAACACACAGACACAAGAAAAACTTGGCTGGTGATTTTCTCCCTCACGGCAGACACAAAGTGTGGACTTTAGCCCTGCCCCACAGCCTCCCCTGTGAAGTCTCAGCTAATGCCCCAAACGTTCAGCCACAGTGATTACTAATGCTGGTTGTGCAACATGATTAATGTAATTTGATATATCAGATTATACACATGAAAAGCACCGGAGGAGAAAATGTTGTATGCCTACAGATATATATATATATATATTTTTATGACAGTAAAACGCAAAACAACCCCGAACAAAACCAACCCAGCTTTTTTGCCAAGCCCATCAGGAAGTTCCCTAATTCCTCAAATCCCAGCCCTCTCCTGGCAGGGGAGGTTAGGTCCAGTTAGGTCTGGGGAAAAAATGTACTCATTCCATAATGAACGCAAACAACCTCCCTGTCTTCCCAAAGTTGTACAATGCAAGGAAACATGAGTAACCCGGCTAGTGGCACTCACGCTGTCCACGGGGGAAAGGTCCTGGCTGTGCTCTGAGCACCCTGTTAGGACTGGCTAGGGAGGCACCTGGCTGGCCTCACGTCTTGACACAATAACACTTTCTTTCGCAATTTGCCAACTGCTCCTCCATCCATTCTCGCCTCACATTGTCTGGATGAGACAAGGAGGAGGCAGAGAGGGGTGCTGGCTGGCCCAAGATCACAAAGCAAATGGCATCCTGGACTCAAATCTAGGCCCTGTCCTTCGTTTGGTTCTTACACAGAAAAAAGAAGTCCAGCTCTCAGCCAGCGCTTTAAGCTCAGCCCCTCGCTTGAAATGTGAAGGAATATTCTCACAGTGCCACCACTGCAGACTGGGACCATCGGCTTGGGGCTCCTTCCCCTCCCACGAAGCTGCCTGGTTAACCCTCCACGTCTTCAGCAGGTTGTTCTCGTTCTGGCCTTCTATTGCTGTGTGACCATGGCAACCGTCTTCCCCTCTCTGAGCTTGCTGTTGGGTGGTTTGAGGACAACCAGATGTGGGAGGGGTCCACTTGAGGCCTTTGGGAACAGTGCTGACTGCCTGCCAGGGAGTTAGAGACCTGGGTGGGGAGATGGGACCACTGGGGAGGTTCAATAAGGACAACAGGAAACGGGTCCTGCAAAGACGACCAGTTAGGAACCTGGGGGGTGAGGGTGGGGCCCGGGGGAAAGAAACGTGGCCTCACTGGGGAGGGGAGGGAATGGGGAGTTTGCTTCAAACCCACTGCGCGGGAAGCTCGTGGAATAAATGCCGTGTGGCCCTGAGCCACTCCTGGCTCAGGAAGGTCAGCACAGGGGCCAGCGTTTCAAGGGAACAAAAATGGCAGGGGCCGGCAGCCCTGACCTCAGTCAGCCTCCGCCCCACCCAGATGTGGCAGCTCCACAACTAATGGAATTTTCAACTCTAGCTGCGTTCAGCCTCTGCCTCTGGGGGCCCAGCAAGTTCCGGGTCCCATCTGTCTCTTCTTTCCCGGGCGCCAGGCAAACCCTCTGCTCGCCTTCCTGTGCGCTGACCCCTCTGCTCCTCGGTTCCCAGGTACTTCTCCCTGACTGGGCTATACCTTCCGATTCAGATGCCTTGTTCTCTGTCTCTCCAGCCAGGAGGAACCCTCACTTGGCAGGACGTCCCTAACTCTCCTAGGAGCAGTGGCCTGCGGGTTAATGTAGACATTTAGATGTGGGGGAAGCTTCCTGAACAGCCTGCATGGCAATTCCTTCCCTTACCACAGGGTTTCACATACATTAAATGCTCCATCAATCTTGGCTGAATCACAAACAGATCCACGGCTCCCGACAGAAAACCCACAACGCTCACTGCCCTCTGGACCCCAAGGGACCCTGCAGGACAGAGCAGAAGTGCCCCACAGGGTCTGCAAGGCGGCTGTCTTTACCAGCGCAAAGCTCTTCCATCTTTCTCCCTAAGCTCTTAACCAGCAGGGTTCCGTGCCCCCCTTCAAGAAGATACACTTTAGTCCTTAGTCCAGACTGGCCAACAGGTGAGAGGTCTGGTGGAATTTCCCGACGTGAGTTTAAAGTTATACAAGAAAGGGAACGCAGCTGCATTTGAGCAGGGTACTGTCCTCGCACTTGGAGTCTCACCAGAGCCCCACACATCCCTGCGAGATCAGGCTCACCAGGCTCGCCTCTCTCCACAGGAGGAGGAAGCTGGCGGTCCAAGAAGCCAGGGGAGCCTGACCAAAGGCTCTGTAGGCCAGAGGCAGTCAGGACTCCAGCTCCATTCTCTTTGATGCCCAAAACTTGTCTTCCTGGCCGTCTAGGAGGCTGCCTGGGCTACTAGGTTCTGAAAAAAAAAAATCCCTAAAATCAAAGGTCAGTCCACAGATTACGACCTCCTTGCTGGCGAAATTATCCAAGCAGAATATTGCAAGGAAGAGATTCCTGATCAAGAAAGCAGGTTGGATACAAAATGGTCTCTGCATCTCCCGGTATAAAATGAAGCCATGATTCTATTACTACTGACTCTGGAGGGGCAGGGGGTCCCTGCGGGAGGGCAGGCAGAGACTGTGTGTGAGGAGGAGGAGGGGAGCAGGAGTGGGGATTAAGGGGTGTTATAAGGAGACTTCCGCTTTGGGCATTGAGGAGAAAGCCTTCAAGACCACACGGGTGGGGGCTGTGACCCCTCTGAGGTCTCTAGTCAGGCAGCCCTGACAGAACTAGGAAAGGACGCAGAGGGGCTTATCCACGGGAAGGAAGCTAAAGAATGAGGTGGCCCCAGCTCTCACAACAGGGAGAAGGTGACCAGGACCTGGGGAGATGTTTGAAGGGGACCTGGCTCTCAGGGTTCAGAAACAGCCCTCAGAAAATTCAGCCTGCAGCGATTGCTTCCCTAGAATGGTGGCGGGGTGAACCCCAGGAAATCTCCCTTTCTTCCCCTGAGCCCCCTCCCCCTTCCAGTCAGTTTTGGGCCTCTGAGACCCCTTCCTTTGAGGAATCTGCCATTGCTGGAAGATGCTGGGTAGAACGGGGTTGTTGGGCACAAAACACCAAGTGACCGTTGAACTCTGACAGAAGGGCCCTCGCTACCCAGTCCCCCACATTGACGTGGGCCACCACGCGTTCCTGAGTGGCCCCGTCTCACCCGCAAGGGCCTCCGGGGTGCGCTCCTTCCCGCCCCCCACGACGCTCCAACCAAGCCTCCGCGCTAGATCCTCTTCGGTGTCCCGGACGCTCAGCTTGGACTGGACCTAGCTGTTTCGGAATCGCCTCTCACTCCGAACTGGACCCACGGTCTCCACACCTAGGTGGGGCGCCCCGAATCAGACAGAAACCACCGTGCGAGAACGGAACCGGCTACCTGCAGTCCTCCAAACCCAGCAAGACCCAAGCTCCACGCGGCAGCCCCCGCCCCCGGCCCCGACTCCTCGCGGGCCCAGCGCAGCGCCGGGGCCGCCGCAGCTCCGGGCGCCCAGCCCCCCGCGTGCCAGGCCCGCTCGCGGCGCCGCTGCCCGGGCCGTCGAGGCTGGGCGCCCTGGGGCGGCGGGCGGCGGGCTGCGCGCGGCACTTACCATAGCGCTCGGGCTCCGCTCCGGCCGCGCGCCGCTGCCCGCGCCGGACCCCGGCTCCCCGCTCCCGCGCGCGCTCCTCGAGGCGAGCGGCTGGCTGGCTGGCTCCGGCGCGCACTCGGCTTCCCGCGGGCGAGTGCGCGGCTCCGGCGTCGAGGCCCGGGAGGCGGGGCCCGCGCGGGCCCAATGGCAGCGCGCTGCAGCCCAGGCCCGGGACGCGCAGCCAATCGGGCGCGGAAACGGACTTTCTCGGAGCGGGCGCCTTAACCCTTCGCGTGCCGGGGGCTTAGGCCCGGGCTTGGGGTGGGGTAGGGTGGGGGGGCCCGGGAAAGGCCGGTGCGGGCGGGGCTCAGGGGTCTAGACTTCGCCTGGACCGGCTCCGGGGTCGCGGGGAAGCTGGGGAGTGGTTCTGCGGGGTCCAGCGTCGGGAGCCTCCGCGACCTTTGTCTCCTGCTGCGTGTGTGTGTGTGTGTGTGTGTGTGTGTGTGTGTGTGTCTGATGCGGGAAAGAGAGAGACCGACTATATTTGGGGGTTGTGGCCGCATAGTAGGGCGCTCGGGTGTAACGCTGTAATGCGTGTGTAAGAAAGTAGAGAGGGGCGAGCGAAAGGAAGCCTGACCTACGCCTCGGTCCAGGAGAGAGAGCGTCTTTCCGGGTATGTGGGGTGAAATAAGTGCCTGCGCGAGAAAGAGGAGGGAACAGAAAAGGCGTGTGTGTGTGTGTGTGTGTGTGTGTGTGTGTGTGTGGTGACCTGCTGTGCGTGCAGGTGGCAGAGAGGGACACTGTGACCCTGTGCCAAGTGCGTATGAGTTGCAGAGGGTATGTGTGGGCTCACCTGGAGTGACACGGACGCAGCTGTGATTTGGCACTCTCGCAAAGAAAAAACTGTGTGGCGATTAGTGTGTGTGTGTGTGTGTGTGTGTGTGTGTGTGTTGTCTGCGTGCGTTTGCGATCTATTTTTTGTGTTGTGTTCAAGAAGCGAACCCGGCATTTTAAGGGCTGTGAAACTCCGGGCTGCGAACGGAAAGCTGTGCAGTGTAAACCCAGCAGTGGCGCCCTGTGTAAGACGTGGCAGGCTGCTTGTGTAAAGGTTCTCAGCCTTGTAAACCCGATGGGGCCAGTCTATTCTGCCCCCTGTGGTCACGACACGGCAATCAACAGAGTGGCTATGGGTTTTGCTTTGTTTTTGTGTGAGTGCCAGGGAGAGACAAAGACTTCTCAGAGGAGGTGGGGTTTGGCCGCTGAAGGGCTGATAGGAATTCATGAGGCCAGAAGGCAAAATCTGAGGCATCTTGCCAGCTGACAGCGGGGTTGAACTGGCTGGGAACCCTGGTAGATTCTGAGAAAGAGGTGACTTCGCGCCAGGAAGGAGAGTCGAAACAGCTGGTGTAGGAGCTGGTCTAGCTGGATCCTTGCGTGTGTGGAGAGGTCCAGAAACACAGAACAAGTGCCCCTGGGAAGTGGCAGGCGGGCTGGAGGATGAGGTGGGGGTCTGTATGGAGATAGCCCTCTCCTTCTATTCAGCAGCGCTGAAATCTTCAGTGTGAGGGGAAGGGCACAGGCTGGAGGATTGCTTGTCCAAAGGCCCCCAGCACATTGAGTGCAGCACAGACACACGGGAAGCCGGTTAGGAAGGAGAGGCCTGGACTCTGTCCTCAAGGGGCAGACCTCCTGTCCATCCTGGAGGGTGAGTAACTCACAGTCAGGCTCCCAGGCCTGGCCCGGTTGGGGTTCCTATCCACTCCTGGAATGTCTCTCTGGGATTTACAAGCCTGGGCCTGGAGGGACAACCTGAGATCTGGAAAAATACAAAATGGGGACCAGGCATCCTGGCTGTCCAGGATTGTGACTGTGAGGGTTGCGTGCCCTTCTCTCTGAGCCTCGGTTTTCTCCTCTGTAAAAGGAGGTTCGGACCTCTTGGCCACTTCACGGTCCTAATGTGAAGGTCTAATGAGATAATGTATGAGGGTGTGTCAAAGAGTATTGGTACAAATTTATAGTTGTTATTAAACCAAAAGTGTCAAAATGTGAAGCTATGGTCTCTCAGTGTAGCATCTCTATGCCTTTATAGGTCTAGAGAGGGGTATTTTCAATTCTCTAGTCCTGTCCCAAAGATTTCTGCTGCACTGTGTGGTTTACATCACAGCAAAAGGACATTTTGGGCACAATCGGGTGACTCAAATCATGTTCCTTTAAACGTGTGGTTTTTTGTTTGTTTGTTTTTTCAGTTTGGGGACTGAGAAGAAGTCTGAAGGAGAAAGATTATGGCTATAGCTAGAGGGTGAATAGAAGACAGCCCTTCTACCCTCAAGTAGTGAGCGGGCTGGTACCTTGTTGTGAGGGGAAAAGATATCTTGATCGAACTTTTCTGGCCTTTTTCTTCCCAATGCAGTTTTCAATTTTCTTAAAACTTCTTCCCAGTAAGGTCCTGTTGGTCATCCTGTGTTCTTTGTGAAAATCTATCAAGATGACCTTTAGGGAGCCTGCCCCCCCACCTCCACCCAAAGCCCCCCAATAAAAACAGTTGCCATAGCATTCTGAACTGACCTCACTGCCTTGAACATAGCTAGCCCAGTAGATCCCCTCTGAAGCCATTGTTTTACTTGGACTTGAAAATATAAAATTTGAAGGCATCCTAATGAGACTAAGGCCGTTGTATTTCTGAGAGAACTTGCCAGCAGCCATCCAGGGGTGGCAGAGACAAGTTCAAACAGGTTTTGTTTGGAATAGACCCCTGACTGTATGAACTGGAACCTTAGCAGAAATACAGTGACACCTCGTTTGTCAAACTCACTTAGTTCCAAATTTGTGTTTCAACACCCAAAAGTTTGAGAACCAAACATGTTTTTCCCATAAGAAATCATGGAAAACCAAATAATTAGTTCTGTTTTTTTTGTTTTGTTTTTGTTTTGGGGCATCACTGCCATCCAGTGGTGGGAGTAGAAGGCCCAACCTTGCTGCTGGATTTGAACCTCCATCACAATGGGCCGCAGTCCCGCGCACAACCACTACACCACCAGGACTCAGCCCAATAATTAATTCTGAAGTCCCAAGATTACACTTACAAATTCATTTTTCCAGACCTGAACACGAAGTTAACAATCCTAGATTATAGAAATGCCCTGTAACACATCTAAACACAATAAATACTGTACATGAATTATCAAATATAATAATAAAGAAAAGAAAATTAACTTACTGTTCATTATGTCTGTTGTTTAAAAACTCATGGATTCAATTTATTACTGAATTGTCATTTCTGTTAGCACAAAATTGTTTATTTAAGTTTTTGTTCTGGAGGTGTGAGTGTCTTAGGAATTGGTAATCTTGCATATGTAATAATACCTTTTCATTAAAGAGTGGGAAATTCTTGGTGTACTCATGACTTTTCTTTAGGCAGAATGAATGACAAGCTATTTAGAGCAGAATAGGAACTAGGAGTTCAAATCTCTTAACATTTATTTTACGTTCACTGAGACAATTGATGTGAAAGACCGGGGGTGAATTGACCCATGGTGGGTAGATCTTAGGAGTTAGTCAGATTTCTTGACGGACTGTAGACATTTGGGGCTGCTGTCTAGATGAAAGTAGATTGCACCTTTGTACCGCACTGTACTGACAAATGATCACTAAGATGAACTATATCTATACCTTAACCTAACAAGAAATAGAACCTTGTCAGATGCCAGACATTTGGGATGGTAAGCGATTCACCACTCTTACGTACTGAAGACTTGCCCTGTGGAATTGTATTATTTCTAACTGAAAGAAAAGGGTAGTCTAAACAAGAACAAAAAAACCCACCCCAAATGTGTTTTTTTTAGGATGGTACACTAACATGGCATTGCCACACAACAACAGACTGAAAGCAAAGGTTTGTGGCCTGACAATGCCGTGCCGTTTTCTCTCGTCATGAAGGTCCTCTTGGGTATTTTCCCCCCTAAAACATCTGTCTCGTCACAGTTGAACTCCTGCTGGGGAATGAACCCCTCAGCTTCCACGTGCTCAGCAAATCCAGCCACGAATTGATGGGCTTCGTTGGTATCTGCCCTCGCCCCGTCCCCCTGCCTCACTGCCCTGCACGCCTGGCCTCTTTTCCAATTGTGCAAGCCACTCCCTCCTGTGACATTTTTCATTCAAACACTGTGGAGGCTTTTAGCCTGCTCCCATATCACTGTCTGGATAGGCTATCGCCATCAAGTTCTTTCTCGTCTATCCAAATTAACTTTTGAGAGCTTTTCAGCCTCTTCCAGGTCTGGGTTCTTTGTTTTTGTGGTTTAACAATTTCACACCTTTCGATACATTAGTCCCTTTAATCACATATTTTCCCTCCAAAGCACTGGTAATGTCAACTTAGCCATGTTGTATTCAGCCGCTAAATCAGACAAGCGGATTCAAATTTTGCAATAATTCTTCCTTTAACTCTATCATGGGTCTCAGTTTCCCCTTAGCTTTACTGCGGGTATCACTGGCTTTCTTTGGAGGCATGGTTACGATCTTTGATCCAAAAGGCAAGACAAATGTTCTCATAAATCACTTTATTGGGAGCTCATCAAGCTCTTATCACAATCCATACATCCATCCATTGTGTCAAGCACATTTGTACATTTGTTGCCAGTGTCAATTTCAAAACATTTTCTTTCTACTTGAGCTCTTGGTACCAGCTCCTCGTTTTTCCCCTCCCTCCCTCATGAACCCTTGATAACTTATAAATTGTTACTATTTTCTCATAAGACAAATGTTTTAATGAGTAAGAGCAATGGTTACACTCTGTGATGCTCACCTTCCTGACACAATCGCTGAAGACAAAGCAGGTGCATAAGCAAATGAAGTAAAGAAAGCTGGTGGTGCCCAGCTATCAAAAGATAAAGCAACAGGGGTCTTAAAGGCTTGAAGGTAAACAAGCGGCCATCTAGCTCAGAAGCAACAAAACCCACATGGAAGAAGCACACCAGCCTGTGTGACCACGAGGTGTCAAAGGGATCATTTATCAAAAGAACTAAAAACTGTATCATTGTAAATGAGGGGGGAGAGTAGTTTGGGGGCCCAAAGTCCATCTGTAAGCAATTGGACATCCCCTTACAGAAGGGTTGCAGGGATGAGATGAACCAGTCAGGGTACACTGTAACAATGATAAAGCATACAACTTTCCTCTAGTTCTTAAATGCTTCCTCCCCCACCCCTATTATGATCCCAATTCAACCTTACAAGTTTGGCTAGACTGGAGGATGTGCACTGGTACAGATAGAAACACAGAGAATCCAGGAGAGATGACCCCTTGAGGACCAGTGGTGAGAGTGGTGATACTGGAGGGTGGAGGGAAGGTGGAGTAGAAAGGGGGAACTGATTATAAGGATCTGCAAATAACCTCCTCCTTTGGGGGACGGTCAACAGGAAAGTGGGTGAAGGGAGACATCAGAAAATGTAGGATATGACAAAACAATAATAATTTATAAATTATCAAGGTTCATGAGGGGGGAAATGAGGAGCCAATACCATGGACTCAAGCAGAAAGCAAATGTTTTGAGCACGATGATGGCAACAAATGTACTAATGTGCTTGACATACAATGGATGGGTGGATTGTGATAAGCGTTGTATGAGCCCCCAGTAAAATGATTAAAGGGAAAAAGAACAACACTTAGACTGAAGACCCCTTTTGTGTCTGTGGAGACATGCGAACCCTGACCTTCTCTCAGCCCATATGGGCTGGTTTATTTTTTAAGTTGGATTTTCGGCGATGGAGCCTGAGTTTTCATCCTTCTAACGTTGCTGTGTAGGTAGTGGAAAGTTTGCGTGCAGAACCAATGGCAGCTGAGGTGTCACTGTGCTTTTTGACTCCCCTTGTGCACGTGGGAACTTAGTAAACGCCACAAATAAAACAAGCAATAGGCTGAGCCCCGGGGGCGTCGTGGTTGTGCGCGGGACTGCGGCCCACTGGGATGAAGGTTTGATTCCAGCTCCACGGAGCAAAGGCTGGGCCTCCTACTCCCACCACCTGAGGGCAGTGATGCCACACACACTCACAAAAACAGCAATAACAACACTTTCCCATTGCCATGATGTTCAAAAGGTAAAGGAATCTCTGCTGTCAGTCAGGCTCCTTATCCCTTTGGGGAGAAGATGACTGGAAGGAGACTGCAGGGGTGCAGTGATGTGTGTGTATGTGTGTGTACTGGCAGGTTACACACCACCAACAAATTCTAAGAAATAAAAAGAAAGAGAGGGTATCTAGATGGTATTCTATTCACTCAGACGAGGGGCATTCTGGAAGGCTCTATCAGCAAGGGGGGAACTGGCCTGAGTTTGGGGCATATGATAGGGAATAAGGTGGCCCAACTCCATGAAGAAATAGGTGGAAAGTGTGGCTTTCTCAACTCTGGAAGAGCCCAGGTGGGAAGGAGGGACAGGAGTTGGTCCCAAACTTCTCCCTGGCTGACATCGGAACTGAGACTCAGGCTGCCCAGGTTTATGCCGGAGACTTTGCTGTCTCACCAGGATACCTGGGAAAGGCACTCTTAGGATGCTTTCAAAACAAAACAAACCTCACTGCCATTGAGTTGATTTTGATTCATCGATACCAGAAAGGACAGACTAGAACTGCCCCTGAGAATTTCCAAGACTTAACTCTTCACGGGGGTGAAAAGTCTTGCCTTTCTCTCAAAGAGTGACTGGTGGTTTCAAATCACTGACCTTGAAGTCCAGTGCACAACCACTGTGCTACCAGAACACTTACGTTGCTTAGGGGAAAGCACATGACAAGGTTTGCTGCTCTGACCCCAGCTTTCAGCTCCTTAGGGACTGCCCAGCTCTCCTCCTTCAAGGAGTCTATAAGAAACAGCCAAAACTTGGTGCCTGCTGATCACGTGCTGGGCACTGTGTTAAGTATGTCTTGGCATGTCTTAGTTCACGTGGGGACAGGTTGGGGGTTGGAGGGGCTCCTGCGCTGGCGTCATGCCACCCTGTTGGCGTTGGTGGGTTTCCATTGTCCTCTGACAGGGACCTGGGTTGGTGCGTGAGGGAGAACATGCTTCCTTCAAGGGCAGACTGTGAGGGGCATATCCTCCAATGTTCACACCTCTGGGCCCAGAGCTTGATGAAGAGAAGAAGGAGGGCGTAAACTGGCAGCAAACCCAACAACCTGGCCAGAAGCAAAGGCAGGAGTTTTGTTGTTGTTGTTGTTTTAAATCATTTTAGTGGGGGCTCACACAACTCTCATCACGATCCATACATATGTCTATTGTATCAGACCACATTTGCACTTTGTTACCATCGTCATTCTCAAAACATCCTCCTTCTGCTTAGGCCCTTGGTATCAGCTCCTTATATTTCCCCTCCCTCCCCACTCTTCCTCCTCATGAAACCTTAATAATTTACAGATTATCATTATTTTGTCATATCGTACACTGCCCGATGTGTCCCTTCACCCACTTCCCCCAGTTCATCCCCCAGGGAGGAGGTCATATGTATATCCTTGCAATTGGTTCCCCCTTTCTACCCCACCTTCCCTCCACCCTCCCAGTATCACCACTCTCACCACTGGTCCTGAAGGAATCATCTGTCCTGAATTCCCCATGTTTCTGGCTCCCATCCATACCAGTATACATGCCCTGGTCTAGCCAGATTTGTAAGGTAGAATTGGGATCATGATAGTGGGAGGAAGCATTTAAGAACTAGGGGAAAGTTGCATATTTCATTGTTTCTACACTGTACCTTGACTGGCTTATCTCCTCCCTTCAACCCTTCTGTAAGCGATGTTGCTTCACCTACCAAAGGGCTTTGAGTCCCCAATCTATTCTCCCCCCTCATTTATAATGATATAATTTTTAGTTCTTTGATGTCTGATACCTGATCCCTTTGACACCTCGTGGTAACACAGGCTGTTGTGCTTCTTCCATGTGGGCTTTATTGCTTCTCAGCTAGATGGCTGAGACCCCAGATGCTATTTCTTTTGATAGCCAAGTACTTCAGCTTTCTTTCCCACATTGGCTTATGCACACATTTGTTGTCAGTGATCATGTCGGGAAGGTAAGCATCATGGAATGCCTATTTAATAGAACAAAGTGTTCTTGCACTGAGGAAGTACTTGAGTGGAGGTCCAATGTCCATCTGCTATCTTAATACTAACCCTATAAGTATATGCACAAAGATCTATTTCCCCATTATCACATATAAATATATTTACCTATGTACGGGCATGTACATGTATATATTTATATACTTGCCTGTATATAGGTAAATATATACAGGTTTGTTTTGTTTTTGAACCGGGAAAGAGCTGAGGGAGAGCTAGCTATAGGTAGGGCTGGTTGTAGCAGCTTCAGTGATGGCGGCAGGATTCCAGGTCACTCTCTGTCGATCAGGGTTGCTGGGTTCGTGCCAGCTTCCCTCTCTGACAACCACTGCTCCACAACAACACGACAGCTGCTGACAGAACCAGACACGTACGCTACACCCTCAGAGATGCCAAGAGGAAGAAACCACAATGGAAAAACAGTGGCTGCCCACTCCATGCCGACGCACGGAGGTCCAGGCACATCTGAGGAGAGCCGTTTCCAGAGGGCTCCCAGTGACTGCTGTTTTGGAAGGAGATAAATAGGCCTTTCTGGGGGGATTCCAACCTCTGACCTTTCCATTAGCAGCCAAGCTTGGTAAGTGTTTGCCCACCCAGAAGCTTCCCTGCTGGAGACTCGCTTTCTCCACTGTTTCCATAGAGGCTCCCAAGTGAGGCCTCTGAGTGGTCAGTGCCAGGCCAGGGAGGCACCAAGGTCACCGGCTCCAAGGATAGGGGTGGTTTCACCCACTTCTCCCTGTCCATGAGGAGAAACAGGGAGGCCTCGCCTTCAGAGGCCTCCAAGAGATGGCGATTATTCAAGTGATGGCGTCACTTTTTCCCTGTGCTGTCTCTGTTGTCGTCTTGAGAATATCAAGTCCAAAGAGCCTGTGCGGTGGCCCCAATGATAACTCAAAGGCAGCGTCTCTGCTGGTGCTGCTTTGCCCTCTCAAGTCCCGCTCCAGCACATGGCCTTGCTGTGAGCTGCAATCCACTAAATGCCCCCCCACCCCCCACTGCCACCACGACCACTAACCGGTGGAAGATGCTTCTCAGGGCTGTCTCAGACTGGACATGCCCAGGAGCAAACCGGAAGGTTGATGGTTTGGTTCCCACAGAGGTGCTTCAGAAGATAGCCCGGGCAATCTACTTCCAAAGGATCAGTCGTTGGAAACCCTGTGGAGGACGCATCGTTCTAATGGTGGCCCTTTTGGGTAGCAGTCGGGTGCTTTGACCTCTGTGCCACCAGGAAGCCACCCAGGAACAATCTCAAACTCAAAAACCAAGCCCACTTCTAGGAAGTCGATTTCAACTCATCGTGAGCCCAGAGAGGACCAAGAGTTGTCTTTGTCCTGTGGGGCTGAATTGCTCAACTTGCTGTGGGTAGCCCCCCTTCTAACCCACAGCACCAGTAAATGAATACCCCCTCCCATCGAATTGATCTCAACTGGCAGTGGGCCTGTAGGACAGAGCAGTGGCTGGTGCGTTCAAACAGCTGACCTTGGGGGGAGCAGCCAATTTGTAACTCACTGCTCCCTCAGGGCTCCTCCCATAGAAGTCCAACAAATCCTAGTCGGTCACACCCCGTTACCTACAATCCTGATCAGTCACATCCCCCTACCTATGATCCTGATCGGTAACAACCCCCCCTGTGGAGGAAGCACTGGTGACCTATTCACAGCCTCCTTTCCTCCCCAACTTCTGCGAGGAAGGAAACTGCTGTCCAGGCAGCTGTTGTTTGCTTCTTTCTTGGGCATCTCTGGGTAATGGGTTAGGGAGCAGAAACATGGTATAAGGGAAAGAGCAGAGGGAGGCAGGAAAGGATGGATGGAGAGAAGCTGGAACAGGTATAATACAGTACAGCCTGAGGTTTGGGAAAGAGGTGGGAATGACCGTGATGCTGGGGTATCTACCTCTAGCTTGTGTGCTCACATGAGAGCCAGGGAGAGGAAAGAGGAGCCACAAGGGGGTGGGCGACAGCCTACAGAGAGAGTGAAAGGGAGGGGAGGGAAGGAGAGGGACTCTCAGGTGGTTGTGGCTCCCAGCAGTTTACTGTTGGCTGCTAAGCCCAGGATTGGCCCTTGGCACGCCTTGTAGTGAAAGACCTGGTGAGTACTTCAGAGACATCCAGCCCAGCCATCCCTGCGGAGTGGTTCTGTCCTGGAGCAGGAGGGGATACCCTGAGTCAGCGAAGGGTGGGAAGCGGGGGGGCGGGGGGAGGTGAGCAACTCACCAGGCACTGACAACTACTTGAAATTATGAGTGAAAGCTGCTGTAAGATTTTCAAAATCGCGTTCGAGCGGCATGTGAAATAACTTTTCACTGTTTGGGGAGAGGAGAAATGTTTCTTTAGAATTCAGTAGGAGGCTGAGACGGCCCGCCAGGTGGCTCAGCTCTCTCTAGATTAAAAAAAGAAATTATATCATAAAAAAGAAATTATATCATAAAAATAACTGCTGAAGTACCCTTGCCAGCACTGAAACGTTTACAACCCCACTGGATCCAAAGGCATTCTACCCATCTGACTTGTGACCATCTTGCATTTGGCGTCATTGCATGTGTTTTGTGAGTCTGAAGATTCTGTAGACTGGTATCAGACATAAGCGCTAATATTAGACTAGACTGGGTTGGAATGCTTTCTTAATGTACAATTACTTTTTCTATAAAACTCTCTCACATATACAAATAACTGCTGAAGTATATGGCCTACTTCCTAGACAGTGTGAAAGACTCTCCTCTAGCAATCGATTCAGCGCCACACTCCTGAAAGGGAACAGGTGTTCGTGTCATTCCATTTCATAGATGGCGAGAACAAGGCTCAGGCAGAGGAGCCTCCCCAAGGTCACACAGCCGCAAAGCAGAGCTGCCAGGAGACAACGGGTCTCCCTGTCATTCTCTGCTCAGTGTCCGTGTCTGCTCTTTGAAGCCGTGTCAAATTCCCTTCGGTTTGTGACTCTGCCGGGATGTTTACAAATACATGTTAGGGAAGTTCTCACCGAGACCCCCTGACAAGGCTCCGCAGACGGGTCAGCACCGTTTTCTGCACTAAGGCCTCGGGGAAAGCTGAGTGGGGCGTAGCCACTAACTTGAGCTAAGACAGCTTTCAAGTCATGTCATGCTCCAAATCCCACTGTATGTTTACTGAAGTCCCTGAGGTGATGCAAATGCGCTCAGCTGCTAACCAGAAGGTTAAAGGTTAAGGAAAGAGGTGCACCCAGAGGTGCCTCGGCAGAAAGACCTGGCAACCTACCTTGACCAAGGTAAAAGGCTGCTGAAAACCCTACAGGAGCATAGCTCAACTCATGGCGTGGCCGTGCGTCAGAACAGACTCCAAGCAAAAGTGGGCTGGTTGCTGCTTTCTGTAGGAACACAGAGGAGTCTGCGCTGGACTGAGAAAGAGCGTGTGTGTGATGGCGGGACAAATTCAGACCCTGAAAACCGTCCTGGAGAAGATGTGGAAAGTTCATCCCCCTCCTCTGCAATTTGCCCCACTGACTTATCTGGCCTGTTTTGAACATCTCTGCTGATGGGAGACCAAAGGAAATGGGGTGCCAGGGAAATGTGGCTGAGAGAGGGGGCCAGGCTGGAGCAAGGAAGCAGATAGAGCGTCAGAGAAGGCGCAGGCTTGAGAGCAGTGGGCAGGGAGGGTGTCAGTACAGGCAGGAGGAGAAAGTGAGAAAAGAAACCACCTGCTTAAATGCTGTGAGGGAGTAAAGATGCACTTTTTTTTTTTCTGTCAAGAAACGAAGTCATCCCAGAGTCAGACTGTTATACTCAGTATGATTCTCTTTATGCCATGGCTACTATTCCAGTGACTTCCGATCTCTTTCTTAGATGCATGCTCTGTAAAACTGAGCAGCTGCCCTAGATCGTATGTGCAAGGGGAGGAGATGCTGGCTATAAAGAAACATTTTATCATTGGGTTTTGTTGCTTGACAGTTGGGGAATGAGAAAAGATGGGACGGGTAGAAAGGAGACGGTGTCAAGAGCAGTTTATGGAAGAAAATCAGTCTCAGAGAAAAAAATTAGCCTCCAGAACTAACCACCTAGACAAATTCCACCTCACCTACCACAGCAGCAGAACCCGTTGGGTGCACAGCTGATCTGGACCCCGATCGAAGGAGAAACTATGCAGAACAGAACACAACTCCCTCGAAAGTCCAGGCGTACCAGACCCCTGGAGACGTGAAGACTCTCTGAGACTATCATCTTTAGATGCTCTTTAAACCTTAGGCCCAAACTATCCCCTGAAGTCACCTTTGAGCGAAATAACAGATGGACACACCAAATAAAGGATGTTATCTGGGAGGGAAGTGCTCCATTAAAAAGCCATCTGAGACCAAAATATGTCTGATGAAAGTTACTTTGAAAGAGTAAAAAAATAGTAACTTAAGTCCCATTTCTAAATTGTAGGCTTCAAACCTAAACCAAGGAACTAAAAAATCTCTGTGCTACGAACTTACACAGTATTCTAGTGTACCCAAAAAACCCAAGCTCCCAGTCATCGAGTCAACACTGATTCAGTGCACCCCCTTGGGTGTTGTCGAGACTGTAACTGTGCAGCAGTTCTCAACCTGTGGGTCTAGACCCCTTTGGGGGTTGAACGATCTTTTCACAGAGGTTTCCTGGCTCATAGCAGTAGCAAAATGACAGTTAGGAAGTAGCAATGAAAATAATTTTATGACTGGGGGACACCACAACATGAGGAACTGTGCAAAAGGGTCGCTGGATTAGGAAGGTTGAGAACCACTGGTTTAGAGGAGAGAAAGCCCAGTCTGTCTCCCAAGGATCTGTTGGTGGTTTTGAACTGCCCACCATGAAGATCACAACCAACACATAAGCACCACACCACCAGGATTCCTTTATTCTACAGGAAGATTAGCTAAATGAACCATGAGGTCCATACCCTGAAAATAGTGGCTTTCATCCTTCCCCTGATCTTTCTTACCTAACTGACCTCACTATTGCTAATAGTCTATATACCACCATCTTCAACAACACAGATCTATAAACTTAATTCCTTCCATCTTATGTAAAAGCACTCATTTCCTATGCATTCTTTTCCAGTTTCAGTCCAACTAAGATATTCATTTTATCAAATAAAGAAGGTACTGTCTATAACTGGCATTGATTTACCATTCAAAACTTAACCCTAACTCTTAGTTTCAAGCTAGCATTGCTTCTCATTGATTTAAAAATAAAAGAAAACAAAAAACAGCATTTTATTGGGGCATAATCCACATATCACATAATCAATTGCTCAATCATATCAAGAAGAGTTGCACAATTACTACCACAAGCAGTTCAGGGCTTCTCATTGATTGGCATACTGGTAGCACTATTTGTTACATAACCCATTATAGAATTCTCCATATTGTATACATGTTCGGATCCATGAATCAATTGATTTTTCAAATGACTTCTCCTCTTCCTAATCACTGTAGTAATTTTGTTACTGCCAACAGCTTCTTCCAGTGATTTATGGGATGGGAAGGTGATGACATTATATCATTTTCACTAATTGGTTGGCAGAGTCAGTGCGTTCGCATTCTCAGGCTGTCGAAGAGTATAGAAAGGACCGTGGACTGCTCAAAGGACAAGCCCCTCTGTCCTGAGAGAAGTAAGGCCCGAGTGCTCCTGAGAGGCAAAAATGGCGAGACGTGGTCTTTCAGACTTGGGACATGTTGTCAAGAGAGACCAGTCCCTAGAGAAGGATATCACACTTGGTAAAATAGGTAAAAGAGGAAGACCCTCACGGAGAAGGGCTGACACAGGGGCCGCCAGGGTGGGCTCGACATAGGAACTTTGGTGGTGAGGACGGCGCAGGACCCGCTTCGCTCGGTGGTGCTTGGAGTCGCTATGGATTGAAGCCATCGCAAGGGCCCCTAACGAGTCTGGTGCTGCCATGCAAATGATGTTTTAAAAAGGGAGCTTTTCCAACCTAAAGCCAATGAAGATGAATAATCGTCACCATCCGTATTAATCAACCCCATTGAACTTTCCTCCATATTCTTTAAGGCTTTATTATTGATACCCTCTGGGTTGAGTCATAGTCTTAATGATGAGCAAGACCCTGGGAACATCCATACCCAGCACTGTCCTCTCCAAGGTCAACATCAACAATTGGAAGCTGAGCACTCCCCGGCAGGCCTGTCTTAATTTTGAAGACCACGAGGGCTGAGCCCCGGTGGCGTAGTGGTTGTGCGCGGGACTGCGGCCCACTGGGACGGAGGTTCAATTCCAGCAGTGGGGCTGGGCCTCCTACTCCCACCACCGGAGAGCAGTGATGCCCCCCAAAAAAACAAACAAAAAAACAACAACAAAAAAAAATTTTGAAGACCACGAATGTGTCTTTATGCCAATTTGGGAGCCATTTTATTAACTTTGACTGCAACCTTCTAGAACCGCTATTTATAGCATGTTGTATTTTCTTTGCCCTTCTTAATCAGTTCCAATTTCCCCCCTTAATCCTGATTACTGAAAATAACCCTTCTTTTGCTAATGCCTTTAAGTGCCTCGCATTAGGAAGTATTTTTGCAGGCTTGCTCTTTTCTTCCCACAGGCACCACTCAAATCACAGAACCAAGTTATCTGAAACATACAACAATAGGAACCTTATTAGGGGTCTCCCTAGCCACTAGGTTTAATCTATTAGCTCATAACCTGAAATTTAATACTCATAATCACATAAAATTTCAAACAAAGTAGGGTATCTTCTTGTCCGTCTTCATCTCTCCTAACTTAGCCTCTACTCCCCCTTGAGTTATTCTGGCGTGAAAAATCTTTAGCTGAGAATAGTAGTCATATCCAAACACCGGCTTTCACATTTCCTTCTAATTAAAAAGGCATGATTGAATGTTACGCTCTTTCCTTTTTAATTTCATCAGCAGCCGACTTTATTTGATTAACCTAATGCCCCCGAGTGATTTCAGTAACAATAAAAACGCTAACATGTAAAGGTCACCCAGCTATAATCATTATTCAGCCACCATAATTATACCCACCTACATAATCCACTCGAACACAGCCAATCTCCTCACCATCTTATAACCCTCAACCTGCAAAACCATTTAAATCACAATCTCAATGACCTACTTTATGCCTATATGATATATAATAAATGATCATACCTTCTGCTAATAAACCTCTACAACAATCATAAAAACATGGCATTAGGTACTCTTCCCTCGGGGCATCCCTAAATCATGACAGCTGTTGTAGAACCAGATGCCACTAATATGTCCTGCAAACATCCTAAAAGTACCGTCAGTCCCAAAAAAGATGCACCCACATTTAATACAATCCCATGTCCTATGCCATTACTAACAGGCAAACCTGAGCCTCCAGAAATAGAGGGCATAGAAAAACACACACACAACTAATTACAAATAATAACACTTCTTATAAAAACAGTATATATCATAATTTTCTCACGGATTTAAATGGAAACCAATGACGTGAAAAATCATCATGTGTACACTGGTGCAGATAGGAGCTGGAAACCCAGGGAATCCAAGACAGATAAACCCCTCAGGACCAATAATGACAATATCCATACCAGGAGGGGTAGGGGAAGGTGGGGGAGAAAGGGGAGACCGATCACAATGATCTGCATATAACCCCCTCCCTGGGGAACAGACAACAGAAAGTGGGTGAAGGGAGACATCGGCCAGTGTAAGACATGAAAAAAATGATAAATTATCAGGGTTTCGTTAGGGAGGGGAAAAAAATGAGGAGCTGATACCAAACGCTCAAGTAGAAAGAACATGTTTTGAGAACGATGATGGCAATAAATGTAAAAATGTGCTTGATACAATGGATGTTTGTATGGATTGTGATAAGAGCTTTACGAGCCCCCAATAAAGTGGTCTTTAACAAAAGAAAAAGAAAAAGCATGATTGCAATTCAACTATAAAACCCTCAGTGATCAACGTTTGCAAGACTCACCTTTAATTAAAAGTATTGACCATTCCCTTAGTGATCTTGC
>PVJH01021856.1:0-37766 GCA_004026705.1 Nesogale talazaci | reverse complement strand
CCCGGCCCCCATACCGATCCATATCCCGGCGTGGACCATCACGGTACCCGTCACGGTACCCATCCCGAAACCGGTCGGAATCGTACCGGTCCCGGTACTTGTCTCCAAAGCTGTCATCCCCTCTCCTGGATGGGTAGTCGTCAAAGCTGTCTGTGGCAGGACGGGCCCTCCAGTCTGTATCTGTTTTGTCAGAATCCCGATTTCTATCTCGGCCGAAAGAACGATCATCCCTGTCTTTATCCTGTGCTTGATCAGCAACATCCACTCGGATTCTCCTGTTACCTAGAGACTCTTCATTGAGGCTCAGGGCACTGAGTCCAGGTCCTCAAACTCAGCGTAGCCAAACCCTTTTAATCTCTCTGGGTTGATGGGTTCTCGAGGTAAGCGCACAGCACTGATATTTAATCCTCTAAAGAATTCCTTAATTGAGTCTTCTGTCACATCACAGGGCAGATTTCCTAGAAAAGCAGTATAGGGTGGCGATTTGGGAAGATGGCTCCGGTCGATATTGGGTTCCCGAGCAGCCCGTGGAGCAGTGGGCAGGATAGAATGGTCGATTGGAGGTGCCCTGTACGCGTCATCATCATTACTGTGCCAAGTGGTGGAAACATCTCCTTCCAGGTCATCTGTCTCATCAGCCCAGCTGACTGGTTTGGGGACATAGGTGGTTCCTCCACCGCTCCCCCCATCTTCAACCAGGAAGTCTGCTAGGGAGATTGTCTTCCCCTTCTTAGTCTTCTTTTTTGCTGAGGCCGCCATGTTGGGAGAGGGAGAGAGAACGCCGCCCTGAGACAATTTTTAGACCTCAGATCACAAAATTACCCACCGTTGTTGAAGCAAATAAATTGCCTTGGTATCAAATCTGTAGGTCAGCTGGTAAGCTGGAGGCTTCTCCTGACGTGTGTGGATGCAAGAGCTTATGGAAGAAGAGAGTAGGAAGGTGAAGCAATAAGAAGACAGTGTCCTGGCACACAGTTGAGTGAGCCCAGGGTTGCCAGTCTGTTCATGGCTCCTAGATTAGGCAGGCCACACCCCCAAGGAAACTTTCTTCCAGTTGCATCAAGGCCGTGACTTAATCAAGGGGACTGCTACACCAAAACTTTTCAAAAATTACGCTAGAGTGACATAACTTTCTTCGTTCTTTAATCTACCTCAGAGTTGTTAAATCAAATAACTGGCTGTCACGTGAAACCATGGTCTTAAATGTCCAAACCCTCTAAGCTTGGCTACACCATAGCAGTTCATGTTTTAATGTTCTAAGGGGATTTCATTTTTATTGTTATTATCAAAACAATTTTATTGGTGGTTCATACAACTCATAGCAATCCATAGATCATTTATATCAAGCATGTTTGTGAATATGTTGCCATTATTCTTTTTTTTAATTACTTTATTTGGGGCTCGTATAGCTCTTATTACAATACATACATGCAGTCATTGTGTCAGACACATTTGCGCATTTGTTGCCATCATCATTTTCTTTCCTTTTCATTTTTAGGTGGAATTCATACTTTCTTCTTAACAAAAACCATTCTATTGCTGGCTCATACAAGTCTTACCGAAATCCAAACATATATCCATTGTGTCAATCACATTTGTACATTTGTTCCCATCATCATTCTCAAAATATTTTCTTACTACTTGAGCCCTTGGTATCAGCTCTTCATTTTTCCCTTTCCTCCCCCACCATAATGAACCATTGATAATTTAAAAATTATTGTTTTTCCATGTCTTATACTGTCTGATGTCTCCCTTTACCCACTTTTCTGTTTTCTATCCCCCCAGGGGTGGGTTATATGTAGATTCTTTTGACAAGTTTTCCCTTTCTCCCCCACCTTCCTGGTATCTTTACTCCCATTATTGGTCTTGAGGAGGTTAGCTGTCCTGGATTCCCTGTGTTTCCAGCTCTGATCTGTACTACTGTATTTCCGCTGGTTTGACCATATTCGCAAGGTAGAATTGGGTTCATGACAGTGGAGGGAGGAAGCATTAAAGAACTAGAGGAAAGTTTTCTGTTTCATTGGTGCTATACTGCACCCTGACTAGCTCATCTCCCCCTGTCTGTAAGTGGATATCAACTTGCCTACAGATAGGCTTTGAGCCTCCACTCAGCATTCCCCCTCATTCACAAAGATTTTTTTTTCTTCGATGCCTGGTACCTGATCACTTTGACACCTCATGATCACACAGGCTGATGAGCATCCTCCATGTGGGCCTTGTTGCTTCTGAGCTAGATGGCTGCTTGTTTATCTGCAAGACTTTATGACCCCAGAGGCGATATCTTTTGATATCAGTTTTACTCATCACATTTGTTTATGCACCCGTTTTGTCTACAGTGATTGTGTCAGGAAAGTGAGCATTATGGAATGTCAATTTAATAGAATAAAGTGTTCTGCATTGAGCAAGTGCTTGAGATTAGAGGGCCAATGTCTATCTGCTACCTCTATGCTAAACCTATAAGTATATAAATCAATTTCCCCATCATCATATATAATTATATTTACATATGTATATGCCTGTATTTAGACCTCTATAAATGCCCTTAGCCTCCTGTTCTTTCCTCTATTTCCTTTTACTTTCCTCTTGTCCCTCTATCATACTCAGCCTCCATTTGGGTTTCAGTAATTCCTTTCAGTTACATTGCCCTTGATCAAGCACTGCCAAACTTTCAACACCCACATCATCATTTTCAAAACATATTCTTTCTACTTGAGCTCTTGATATCAGTTCCTCATTTTTCCCTCACTCTCCCACCCTCACTCTTTCACTTCCTCCCCCTTAATAATTTGTAAATTATTACTTGTTCATGTCTCACCCTAACTGATATCTCTCTTCACCCACTTTTCTGTTGTCCATCCCCCAGGGAGAGGGTTTTATGTAGATCATTGTGATCAGTTCCCCCTTCTTTCCCTTTACCCTCCTGGTATCAGAATTCTTATTGTTAGTCCTGAAGTGTTTAGCTGTCCTGGATTTCCTGTGTTTCTAGCTCCTACCTGTACCTATGTACATGTTCTGGTCTAGTCAGATTTATAAGGTAGAATTGGAAACATGATATTTGTGGGGGGGGGGGACATTCAAATTTTAGAGGAAAGTTGTTTGTTTCATTGCTGCCATACTGCACCCTGACTGGTTTATCTTTACGAGGATTTCTATAGACAAAATATACTAGGTGGTCCTTCAATCAATATATGTGTGTGTGTGTATGGTTAGGTAAATTATTGTATATGCACGCTAACTATCTTCTAATTGTGTAGGTATCTAACATATTAAGAGGTCATTCACATATAAAGTGATTATTGATATGCCAAGATTAATATCTAATGTATATTTTACTGCTTTCTATGCATTGAACTTGTTCTTTATTACTTTTGTTGTAAATCTCTCATTTTTAATTTCTCTGGTTTTAGCTGAGCATTTTATATCATTCTATTTCTTTCTTAGCCCTAGAATGTGTTATGACTAATCTAGGCTTACATCAAATTATAATATTCACAGCTAATGCTTAAAAGTCAAAATCATGACTATCAAATTACTTCTGATGTTCAGAGACCCTATAGGATAGAGTAGGACTTCCCCTTTGTATTTTTAAGACATAAAGTCTTTATAGGAATAGGCTGCCTCATTTTTATCAACATGTACCCCTCTACCCCACTAGAATGCCACAGGTAGTGCAGTCATCTAATTAAAGAATATTTCCAATTATTTTTCTTGCCATTCACATTAATTTTATAATTTATTTCAATTATGCATAAGATAATCACTGAATACCTTGCTATTACTATTATTTTGAACAAATAGCTATCTATATGGGCACATTAAGAGGAACTGAAATATTTGCTTTATCCTCATCCCCTCTTCCTTTATTTATATGTAGGCATTTCTAACCTAAATAATATCCCTTTATGTAGAAGTTATTTTACTATTTTTCTCCAGCCAGGTCCATGATTCATGACAATTGTCACAATTTTGTTTGTCTGAAAAAGTCTACATTAAGAACAATCTCACTAGATAAAGATGCAGTTCCAGTATATAATTTGTTCTTTCAACATTTTGCATATTTCACTCTAATCTCTTGTTTTGTGTGAGAAGTAATTATTATTATTTTTAGCTTTCCATAATCCTAGAGTCACTTAGTTTATTGAAACTCATGTCAATGCCTGTGTGTTTAAGAATAACCCTGTTCCAATGGCTGCCATTTTCAGAATTAGATCACTACACCTTTCTTACTTATAATACCTTGTTTCAACTTCCCAGTTTCATTTCATCATGAAAAACTTTCGTTATCACTTCTTTCAGCTTTAACTAATTTTTGGCTATTATGTATCTGAGAATAGCTTTACTCATCTTCACTCTTGAGTAAATGTCCACGATAAAATTAATAGGTGGTAGTTCCTTTCATTCTCCATTGTAAAGATTTTTCACTGTCTTCAGATCCCACATGTTCGGATGAAAAACTCACGTTCATTTGTATTGTTACTTCTATCAATAGTGTTTAAGCATACTTATTTATAATTCCATTGCCTGAATTACATATCATCTATTCTAATGTACACTTTGTCTAATGGCTTTGGCCATGTCTCTTCTCTTGTGCTTCCACGTATGTTCTTTTTTTTTTTTGGGGGGGGGAGACTGTTATTATTCTGTACTTTTAAAAAAAAAATTTTATTGTAAATTATGTGGGGGGGGGCTAAATTTCAGCCCATCAATTTTGTATCCAATAGTTTATCCTACTACTTAAGTCTCCCAATAACTTACCTTTCACCCATGCTTTGATTTTTTTTCTCCTATTTCTGGATGACTATCTTCCATGTCAACCAAGTTAACACGTGTCAATGGTCTAGGCTATTGTTTTAGCTTCCCTCCCTTGCTCTCCTCCTGTTTGACAATCTCCAAAGTTTGTTATTTTGGTGGTGGTGGTTGATATTGTTGTCATTTTTGTTATTAGGTGCCAGTGTATTGATTTTGATTCATAATACCCCTATGTACAACAGAATGAAACACTGGTGGCTCCCAGGCCATTCTCAAAATTGTTCTTATGTGTGTTCCCTTTGATATGGAAGTCTTCATCCTGTTTTTGTTTCTCCCTTTTATCAGTAGTCTTGTCCTTTTGTGATTGTCTACGTTCACTCAGGCCCATCCATGTCACAAGATGCTTCATAGGTTTCTTCACTGATTTTTTCAATGCATAATATTCTATTGTGTGGAGTTTTTTAAGTCCATTCTTCTACTGGTGGACATTTAGATTGTTTCCTTCTTCTTGTTATTGCAAACTGTGCTGCACTGGACATAGGTTCATTCATGTTATGAGTCTTACTTCTTTAGAATGTCTACCTTGTAGCAGGATTGCTGAATGATATGGAATTTCTTTTCCAAATTGTTTATATAGCACTTTATCACTTTCCAAAATGACTTACATATTTACAGTCCCACCAGCAGCATATGAAGCTTCCAATCCCTCTGAAAGTTCTCAAACACTCTATTTTCTGTATGTTTTTTAATACTTGGCTGTCATTGTCAGTGTAAAGTGGTAGCTCCCCTTGTTTTGATTTGCATCTCTTGGAGAGCTAATAATTGTGAGCATAGCATCATGTGCTTATTTGCAATTTGGATATCTTTTTTTGCCCTCCTACCCCACTATTATGCTTACCCATCATATGCCTTTCATTAATTCCTCTCAGATACAAGTAGAATAAACATGGCCAGAAAACTACACTGTCCTCTCCGTCAATTTTGGGACACCTACAATTCCCCTATACTTGTCATTGTTTGCTTCCAGCTCTCCTCTTTTCTTCCTCTTCCCCTCCCATGCTCTCCTGAACTCATTGAAACAGTTGATGTCTCAGTAAGATTGCCTGTCCTGCATATATTGTATAGATAAGCACAAAACAAAAAGAAAACAAACAAACAATAAAAGCACATACAGGGCTGAGCCCCGGTAGCGTAGTGGTTGTGCGCGAGACTGCAGCCCACTGGCATGGAGGTTCAATTCCAGCAGCCACTCCACAGGAGCAAATGCTGGGCCTCCTATTCCAACCACCAGAGGGGAGTGATGCCCAAAAAACAAAAACCAAAACAACCAAACAAACAAAAATCAAAAGTTCGTCACAAGTGTTAACAGGGACCATGACGTAGAACAGATGAATATTTCAGTGTTTTATATATAGAGAAGGTCATGTTGCAATCCATCCGTTCTGATCCCATTTCTTTCAGGCTTACCCATCGAGGTCCCACTTATCTAACTATGTATACACATACCCTTTTACTCTCCATCCATCGTGTCCAAAAGGTGAGCATTCTCTAAAACCATGTTGCTATTCCTGTGGTCATGGATGGAGAGTCCTAGTGCGCCCCCCCACCCCCCTCCAGTTATGCCTTTAGACTTTCAGTTTGGCCCTCTCGTAAGTAATCTCCAACCAGTTATGATGAGATGCCAAGTCCTGCCCCCAAGTCAAAAGTCTACAATCGGGATTCTTCGGGGACTTCATAACTTGGTTTGCATCACTGGTCCGTTGCACTCTCCTCTTGATTCGTCCCCATGTATGCGGGTCAGGCAGCCTCTCTCCTCAAACTGTGCCTTCAAGGCTGTTCTCTGCAGTGCTGTCATCTAGGGAGAGGACGACATGTCGGGAGTGGAAGTCAGTTCTGTGAACTGTTGTCCTTTTGACTAGCGGTCATCGCCCTGGCTTCCTCAAAAATGAGCTGAGCTAAGAAGCTGAAACATTGATTTTGCTGGTGATATCTCCTGCATGATATTTTAGTAGAGTGAAAGAAGCAACAATGGCTTTGGTTCTATCAGAGTTTTCTTGAATGGTGGGTCAGATATTTTTCTTAGTTGTATTTCTCCCAGGGTAAGTTTTCATTCTGGAACTATCATGACTTCAGGAGCTGGATCCATGCAGACAGCGCTGCATTTCATGTTTGTGAACTGTCTATTCTTGTTTTTTTATCTACTTTTATTAGGGTATTTGTATTTTTCTCATTGAATCTTTCAGCTGCCTCTAAATCTTAGAGATTAGTCACTTGCCCGTTGTTTTGTTGTCCTTTTTTTCTTCTTTTGCTGCATTTTTGGATGCCCACAGTTGTCTTATTTTTAGTAGGTCTTTGCCATTTATGTTTCCATCTGCTATGCATATTTCCTTTGATATATTTTATAGTATATCTCTGCCCTACAGTAAAGACCTTAAGTTTGCCACTATTTTCACATAGGTAATCTTTATAGTTCTGGTATTTAAATTTATGTCTTTAATCCATCTTGAGTTTATTTTTGTATGCTGATCACGGGATGGGCCCTGTTTCATCCTACTGTAAATGGAGATCCATTTTTTGCCAGTACCAGTTTTTGAAGATATTATCTCTATCCCATTTAATGCTTACTGGACCTCTGTCAAAGATGAGTTATCTAAAGGTGGGTGAGTTTATTTCTGAGTTTTCTATTCTGTTCCATTAGTTTATGTATGTATCTTTATACCCACACTAAGCTGTTTTAACTATTATAGCTCTTTAATAGGTTTTGACATTGGGGAATGAGAGGCCTACTATATAGTTGTTCTTCTTAAGAATTTCTTTGCTCAACATGTGTCTCTGTTCTCTCAACATATGAAACTGGTAATCACTGTTTATAGTTCTTTAAAGAGTGTAGTTAAGATCTGGATTCAAATTGTATTGGTAGATGATTTTTGGTAGTATTGACGTTATCAAAATTTTCAGCCTTCTAATCCTTGAAAATTGAATTTTTTCCATTATTAGATGTCAATGAGTTGGTTCCCAGTCACAAGGACCTCATGTATAACAGAGCAAAATGCTGCCTGGCTCTGCACCATGCTCATAATTGTTCCTGTGTCTGAGCCCACCCTTGCAGTGGCTGTATCAGTCCATCTTGTCAAGAGCTTTCCTCTTTTTCACCCCTCTACTTAACCAAATATGACATGCTACAAGAATTGGTGTTTCCTAACAAGACCATAATACATGAGACAAAGTCTTTCCAGCCTTGCTTCTAAGGGGTATTCTAGTTATACTGCTTCCAAGATCGGTTTATTATTTTGGCAATCTGTGATACTTTTTAACAGTCTTTGCCAGTACACGATGCAAGTATCTTGATGTTTCTTTGGTCTTCCTTATTGAATGTCCAATTCTTTCATGTATATATGGAAATTGAAAATTCCCTGACTTTGGTCAGTTCTCAAAGAGACTTCAAGATGTCTTGTGCAGATCACCCAGTGACGTGCATCCCTTGATCTCTTGACTACTGCTTCCACAAGCATTGATTGTGGATCCAAGAAAGACAAAACTCTTGACAGCGTCAATCTTTTCCCCATTTATCTTGATGTTACCTTTGGTCCAGTTGTGAGGACATTGGTTTTCTTTAAATCAAGTTGTAATCAACATTGGTGACCATAGTCCTTGATCTTGATCAAGAAATTCAATTCCTTCTCAATTACGGTAAACAAAGTTGTGTCATCTGTTTGTCTCAGATTATTACTAAGTCTTCCTCCAATTCTGAAGTCATATTCTTCTTAATATATTCCAATCTCTCTGGTGCCTTTTTTCTATACATGGCCTTAATAAGTGTGGTGAGGAGAAACAACCATGTTGCACATATTTCCCTATTTTAAACCATGCAACATCCCCTTCTTGTGTTCACACAACTTTTTTGAGCCATATATCCTGTTCTACAGGGGCACAATTGAGTGTTATGTAATTCAAATTCTTTTCCAGGGTATCCATCACAGTTTGCTTTAATCCACATTCAAATGCCTTTCCATAGTCAATGGATCACAAGTAAATATTATTCTGGCATTGTCTGCTTTGGGTCAATATCCATCTTAAATCAGCAAATGATAACCCTGGTCCCAAGTCTTCCTCTACATATCACTGTACTGTTGCAAACCTTTTTGGATGACCTGCAGGAAAAGAAAATCACTTAAAAATGGTATTAATGATATTGTTCTATAATTTGAAAATTATTTTAGGTTACCTTGCTTTGAAATGTGCAGAAAAGCAGCTCTTTCTTGGTTAATTGACCAAGTAGTTGTCTTCCAAATGTCCTAACATAGACTTACTTGTCATAGCTTGTTGAAATATTCAATTGATATTCCATCAATTCCTAATGCCTTGGTTTGGGCTAATGCTTCAGTGCAGTTTAAATTTATTTCATTAGTGCCATTGGTTCTTGCTCCTGTGTTACCTCCTGAAATGGTTGACAGTCAACGAGTAAAACAATGATTTTGTATATTGTTTCCATCTTCTTTTGATCCTTCTTATATCATTCAATATTTTGCTTATATAATCTTTAAATAGTACCACTGAGGCCTGACTGTTTGCTTGAGTGCTGATGGTATAAATATTGTGTGTTGGCTGCAAACTCTGTTGGAGTAGAGTTTGAAATCAGAAATCTGAAACTAGCAACTCAGGAGAAAGATTGGTATATGTACTTCTATAACAAGTTATACTTTCAGAAATCCAAAGAACCCGTTTTACTCTGCCCTACAGCGTGGGTATGAATTGTCATCGACTCCAAGGCAGAGTTGCTATTTCGGTTTAAGATAAGCTGTGTTCTTTTTGATTTTCTAACTCTAAGTTTTTACATATTTCACTATTATACTTACTTGGTCTTATCAAGCTATCCTTTAAAATTTTCTGATTAGTTCTTTGACTTCATTTCTTCTATTGTCCTCAGCTACTCTATTATTATTAAGAGCTAGTTTCAGAGTTTCTTCTGACATCCAAGCCGATATTTTCACTTTTCTCCTTGTCTTTTTGATCACCGTTTGTGTTCTTCTTGTATGATGTTTTTGATTGTCATACCACAACTTATCGGAACTTCTGTCATTAGCATGCAGTGTGTTAAATCTGCTTTTGAGATGTTCTCAAATTTCAGGTGGGACAGATTCAAGGTTGTATTCTGGCTTTAGTGGATTCACAATTTTTTTTCTTCAGCTTAACCCCAAACTTCCATAAGAACAATTGGTGGTCTGTATCACAATTCACCACTGGCCTGATTTTAGCTGCAGATATTGGACTTATTCATAAGTTCTTCCTGCAAATGTTGTCAATTTGATTTCTGTATATTCCATTTAGGGAATCCCTGATTTAGTATTATTGAAAAAGATAAGTCATTGGTCTTGCAAAATTCTATCATGAGGTCTCCAGCTTTGTTTTTATCAGAAAAATCATATTTTCCAACTATTGTTGCTTCTTCATTTCCAACCTTTGCATTGCAATTGCCAATAATTATCAAGGCATCTTGATTGTATGTCTGATCATTTTTTAACCAAAGTCTTTGGTAGAATTCTTCACTTCCTTCATCATTTAGTTTTGCAGTTGGTCCCAAAAAATGAGTAATAGTCTTATTGAATGGGTTTTCTTGTGTATGGATACATATAGTGCTATCACCTATTAATCATATTTCATTAAGAATCTTGAAATGTCCATTTTAAAGATGAATGGAATGTTATGCCATTCTTTTTTAATAGACCATTCTTAGCATAGTAAACCATGTGATCTTTGCAAAAATGACCAATACAGGTCAATTTTAGCTCCCTTATGACAAGGACATTGATCTTGATGTGTTCCATTCTATTTTTAAAGGCTGCTGATTTTCCTATATTCTTATGTTGCGCACTTCGAATCCTGATTATTAGAATTTTTACAGTTATTTTTTTTGTTTTGAGTCATGCCCCCATTGAAAACAAAGGCCTTGAAGGTTTAGTATTTACTCAATTCGTCTCATAATGGCTTACTCTATTTCTTCAGTCATATTTTGAGTGTCTTCTGACCTGTAGGGCTCATCTTCTGGCATTATCTCTGAAAATGTTCTGCTTCTATTGGTAAGACCTTCAGTATCTAACTTTGTTTTCATTCTCTCTTTGTTTGTTCTAGTAATGCTTTTTAGTTATCTTTGTATGGCACTTTGTTTCTTGGGCTAGATCTTTTCCCAAGTAATGGTTAGCTTTTTAAAAAAATGATACTGTTTTCAATACTGAGGTGGTGGACAGACTTTGGGCCTCTGCTCATACCCTGTCTCATTACAAGAACAGTTTGTTCTAACAAACTGGCCCTCTGTGATTGTCACCCTCCTGACACAATTTCTGACGACAAAATGGGTACATAAGTAAATGTGACAAAGAAAACAGATGGTGCCTGGCTATTAAAGGATATAGCTTCTGGGTTCTTAAAGGTTCGAAATAAAAAAAAGTGGTCATTAGGCAGAGAACAACAAACCCACGTGAAAGAAGCGGACTAGCATGTGTGTCATTGGAATCAGTTTATAGGCATCAGAAGACCCATAATTAACCAGCAAAACCAGTTTTCTGAGAACAAGGGGGCTTGAAGCAGAGACCCAAAGTCCATCTTTAGACAATGGAGCAACCTTCCACAGAAGGCAAATAGGGAAGGGATGAGTCAACCAGTGTCTGGGAGAGCACCGATGAAATTCACAATATTCCTCTGGGTCCTTGAGACTTCCTTACCCTTCACTATCATGACCCAAGTACTGCCTCTTACTTCAGGCTAGACCAGAGCATGTACACAGGTACAGATAAGAGACAAGAGCCCAGAGCACATGGAAACCAAAAACAGGAATGGGAATAACCATAGCAGAAAGCTACGGGGAAGATTGGGAGAGGAAGGGTGGAAGGGGAGACCCATCACACTGATAGGAACATAACCACACACACCTATCCATGGGGATGGACAATAGAAACCATGGGGAAAGGGAGAGAGTGTTTGCTTTAATAAAAGAAAGCTGTAACAATTTATAATTTATCAAAGGGTCATGAAGGGGAATTAGGAAAAAAGAGTAGCTGATACAAAGAGCTCAATAGAAAGTAAATATCTAGAAAAGAATGATGGCAGCATATGCACAAATATGCTTATGCATTGATGTATGGATTATTCAAAGAGTTGTAGGATCCCCCAATAAAATGATCCTTTAATAAATAATGTTTTCTTCATTAATTTTTCAGAGCCCTTCCAATTGTATACAGAAGTACCATTGATTTTTCTATATTAATCCTTTGAACTTTTTAGTAGCCTCCAACAATTTTTTTTTTGTCAAGTTCTTGTGATTTCTACGCTTGACATCATATTACCAGGAAAAAAAGTGTTTTATTTCTTCTTTAATAATCTGGAGTTTTTTTCTTTTGTGTTGTTGTTGTTGTTGTTTTGTGTGTGTGGCATCACTGCCCTGCTGGGAGTAGGAAGCCCAGCCTTGTTCCTGTAGAGGTGCTGCTGGATTTGACCTGTCAACTCTACCTCTAGGCCACCAGGGTTCAGCCTGGAGGTTTTTCTTTTGATTTTCTAATGATTCTGGATAAAACTTCCAGCACAATGTTGAATAAGAATGGTCATAAGGTTTAGCCTTCTTAAAAACTTTTTTATAGTGAATTGGTGACCTTTTACAAAGCAAATCACCAGTTTTACATTCAGCAGTTCAAGCAGTCTTTGTTCTAAAACACATCCATTGCAGCCTTATGATGTCTTTTCTCTCTGTCATTCCTCCTCCCTTTTTATTTCCTAAACCTCTGATCTTCAAACTTGGACAAATGTGACCATGTGATCTTATTATTTCGATGAGGACCTAAATTTAGATCTCAACTTTAAGGGTAACTAAAGACCTTTCTCTCTATCTAATCAGGGAGGTCAGGTCCCTTAAGATGTTGAGTTTGTTCACATTTTTGTCCCTCTGTCTAGTACTTTTTCATGTGATCCTGTTAGAGCAGTTACAGTGGCACCCTACATTTGATTGGGTCTCAAAGTGGATGAGATCGATGTCTGTGTGGCCCCTTAGTTCACTGAATCAATTGCTTACAGGTGTCTTCTGGTTTTCATCACTATTATATCCCCTGGACAGAGAAAGGCCAATATTTGCATCTCGGATAATTGTGGGAAGCTGGACTCCAGTCCCTCCCCACTGAGTAGGATGTAGAACTTGTGTTTGTACACTGCCACGCCAATTGACCTTTGGGTCCCCATCCACATGGTCCTCAAACTCCTGGGCCCAGTGAATGTTTCCCTCAAGGAGCTTGGTTACATCTATAAAGTTTTCATAATTGTGAATTCTGTATGCTTCACTATGTTTATGGATATAGATACAGCAAAAATAAAAGTCCACATTAAATGACCTCTGTCGAACCTATGTATTTTTCAGGATGCACATGTTCTTTGTCCAGCATCTATTAAATCTGTCTTTATCCAAGCATCTGCTCAGAGATCATCCCTATTACACCTGGTGTGGACACCAACATTGGTTTCTGTTGCCTTTAACAATCCTCCCCCTTCTTTTGCTGCCATAACATTGTCCTAAGTTCCTTCTTAATGTGTATGCCTGCCCCTTTACACAAGGTTAGCACTTCGTTTATGACTTTTCTTTCCACTTTTCTGGCTTCTTTATGAAAGGTTTCCTTGTTTCTTTGTTTCTTTACTTGTTTGTGAATTAGTTGAAAGTTTATACAGATAATCAGTTTTACATTTAATATGTTATACTCATTTTGTTTCAACTTGTTCATTCTCATCAAGACGTTGTCATTCATGCATCCCACATTGTCCTGTGTTTGCTGTTTCTATCCTTTTCATGCTTTGCCCTTGTGTAAATGTAGCCCCTTTGATCTTTAATGATTGGTTATTCTACCACAGGGAATTGGGAGTGAATTCCAGTACAAACCTGAAGGGAGACTAAAGACCATTGCCATGTGCATTTCACCAATCTCTATGTAATCAGTAAAACAAATTGCTTTTATGATTTTGTGTGTTGTGTCACACTTTCCTCTCACTTTATCCAATGCCTTCAAGACAACCTCTTCAAGGGCTTCAGATAGAAATAGCCAGTCACCATCTAGCTCTGGTCTCAGAGTTGTATAGACTAATGCTATAGGAGTGGGAGTTTTTTAAAGATTTGATCAAGTTCTTCTTTTATTATGAGTCTTTTCAGGTTTTATTCATCAGTCCATGTATGTTTAGTGGTGAGTATGTATCTAGAAATTCGTTCTTTTCTTGGATTATCAAATCTTCTGCAAAACACTTTTGTAACATTCTATTTTCCTTGGTATTCCTGTTGATTTTGTTGCTTTCTATTTCATTTAACTTAGTACTGTTATTTCTATTTTCTCCTTTTCCTTTCTTATATTTCTTCCAGTGATTTGTCAATTTTTTAAATCATCTTATTGGGGGCTCATACAACTCTTATCAGAATCAATACATACATCTATTATATGTAACCACATTTGTACATTTGTTGCCATCATAATTCTTGAAACATTCTTCTTATACTTTAAGTCCTTGGCATCAGCTCCTCACATTTCCCCTTTCTCCCCATTCCCTCTTCCTTATGAACTCTTGTCGATTTATAAATTATTATTATATTGTCATATCATACACTGTGCAATGTGTCCCTTCACCCACTTCCCTGTTGTCCGTACCCCAGCAAGGAGAGATTACATGTAGATCCCTACAATTGTTTCCCCTTTTCTACTTACCCATCCCTCCAACCAACTTCTTGTTTATCTTTCTATTTCATATATTAATGCTCTAGTATTTACTATTTCTTTGCTTCTGGTGGTTGTAGAATTATTTTCCTGCTTTTTTCTAATTGGGATGCTGATTACATTGTAGATTTTGATTGCTTCTTGGTTTACTTTTGTTGGGGGGGTTTCGGTGTATTTTTTTGCTATAAAATACCCACTGAATTTTACTTTTGGTGTTTCTCGATGTTTTGCTCTGTTGTTATGCCATTCTCATTTGATTAATATGATTCTAATTGCTTTTATTACCCATATTTTACCAGTGTGTCCTTATTAGAGTACTCTCCCCCATGCCCCCTCAATCTCCCTACTGCTAATTTCTAGTTTTATAAGGTTATGAGCTCGGAATAAGCTTTGTAAATTTTAGATATTTAAATTTTACTAACGTTTACTTTCCAGCCTAACACGAGCTATCTTCTGGAAAGTGTTCTGTGCACTACAAAAGAATGTATGTTTTATTGTTGTTGGGTAGAGTTCCCTACCTGTGTCTATGAAACCATTGTGAAAGCTGTACTGCTCAGTTCTTCTTGGACTGCATTGAGGTTCTCTCCAGTTGTGTTCTTCATTTCAAAATGTGCATTAGAGTCTCTAACTATTAAAGTTACCTAGAACTGAACCTCGGTGGCATAGTGATTGAGTGTGGGACTGCGGTCCATGGGCTTGGCAGTTCAAATCCAGCAGGGGCTCTCCAGGAGCAAGACTGAGTAGCTCCCACAACCACCAGAGGGCAGTGATCCCCCCAAAAAATTTTAAAAAATATAAAGTTACCTAATTCTCTCTTTAGCTTTATAAGAGCTATTCATGCATTTTGAGGCTTTTTCACTGGGTCCAGAGATATTGTGGTATGCCCAACTGTTAAATGAACCCTTTAGTCTTTATGTAATGCCACTCATTGTCTCTTATAGTGAATAGTTTTGAGGTACCTCTTACCAGAAATTAATATTGCCATACATGCTCTTTAATTCTCTTCCCCCCACTCCTTTGTTTGCTGGATAAATTTTTCCACCTTTGATTTTTAGCCTACTTTTGTTTTTGTGCCTGAGCTGTTTCTTTTGCTGAAAGCAAGCTGATTTCTAATATATTATGCTAATAAGCGCTCTCCTTGTTAGTGCATTTAACCCATTTACACTCAATGTAATAGTTGATAACTGTAAATTGATTGCTGTCATTCTTATGTGTGTAAGTCATTACTGCTTTCTTTAATTTTTTTTATTTTATTCATATATTATACAGATCATTGTTTCATCTTACTAAGAGGAGTTGTATAATCATCACTAATATCAATTTCATAGTGTTTTTTCATACATATTGTTATTATCTCCTCATTTCCCCCAAACCTTCTCTGCCATGCTCCTAGTTAATGACTAAACCAGTTACTATATCTATAGATTTACTAGATTTCATATACAGAAAACCATACAAAGCATAAACAGCAAGCAAGCATATAACAATAACAAGAAAAATATTTAAAAACCTCAATGGAAAATAAGTAAGAAAATATTAAAACCTGACACAAATTAAGAGTGGATCAAAAAGGAAATCAAATGATTAAATGCTACATTTTAACCTAATAATATCTCTTACAATGTACTTTATAATGCTTGTCTGATACCAAGGCTACCCACATACATAAACAATAGTTCCAGTGATTCACCCAAGGCATGATCCATGTGCCAACCCTTCAAAAGGATTTGGGGCTTCTGCTGTCATCCCCAGCCTTGTGTAGACTGAGCTTTCAGAATTTAAGCTCTGATATCATTCTCTCCTTTAGATTTGGACTTTATTATTTACAGTCCTTGGATGATACAGGCTGGTGTGATTTACATGTAGCCTTAATTGGTGCTTTACTTAGCTGCTTGTTTTAAGATTAAACCTTTAATACACCGATGCTATTATTTCAGCCAACAGGCAACATCTGTTTTCTTCACCATAGTTTTCTAAAATACCCATTTCACCATTGAACTCTTCATGAGCACAAGTATGAAGTAGAACGTGTCATAAGAACAAATAATTCTTAGAGTGAAGCTAGAATTAAAGGTTATCTATAAATTCATTCATACGTCTATTTTATGTATATGTCTGGTTCATTTTATAGGCATCATTATCATTTATTATAATGAACAATATAAATCATGCCCTTGGGCCATAAGATAATTCTATTGATGGTGTCATTAAGCTAATAATGGTATAGAATTTAAATTACTGTTTAGAAAAAGAAAATTTACATTTACAGGTTGGTTTCAGATCACTGCATGAACTATTGACTTGAAAAAATTAAACGCTAAAGTGACGACACTACACAAACAATGGAAGTTGAAGCTGAGGCAAAACTTTCAATAACACTCATTCATAAAGGGAGAACAAGACCTATCAGATTAGTACATGTCATAAGAAAGGAAGGAGAGCATTAAAATAGTAAGTGTATTGTTGTGCTGGACCCCCATTCATTGAGCATCCTCAAAGCAAGAACTACAAAGCAAATTTCAATGAACACTAATTCAATAACTGTGAGGTGGCATTTATCTGCTTCTTTTCATATAGAGTGTTTCTGCCTTAATTACAAGAGAGTATATCAGTGCCTTAAATATGCTACAAGAGATTTTGAGATAAACCCTAGGTCTTAGAAGGAGATCCACATTGAATCCCTCTGAAGTGGCAAGTGAAGAATGCTGTGTGCCTTGAAAGGATAGAGTCAAAAGTATTCAATAGCATGTGGCCAGCCTCACCGAGGACTGGGTAGAAATTTGGCCAAAAGCATCCAATTGTGAACATAGTAGAGGGCATATTCTTCTGTTTATTCTGCAATTTTCTGTCCTGAGTTCATTTTGCTCATGGGTTTCCTTGTCATTGTGATTGTTTTTACACATATAAACTATAATTTTTCTCTAATTTTATTAATTTATAAATTTGTTCCCAAATTAAAAATTTCATTCTCATGAAGTATACTTAACTTCCTCTCTATTTGAAAAATTTGCTACTATATTATTCCTTGGATTTATTTTTTGACTGTCTTCATTACAAATTATTATCACTGTCTTTCTGCTTTCAATGTTTTAGGCTTGTTTAATTTAGGAAACATATATGTATGTTCACACATACATACACACACATATATATATAATTTTATCTGCAATGACTACTGTGTAGGTATTGTCATGAATGTTAATCTCAGGTTGTTGTCTATTATTTTGTGGTTTCTGTCAGAACTTTTAGTATTTCTTGGAGGGTGAAATAGTTCTAACCACTTTCCAAAATGCCTGTTTATCAAAGAATGTCTGTTATTGCACTGTCTTGTGGGGACAATTTTTTTCTGGATTATGATTTGCGGTTGTCAATGATCTTTCAGAGTTTAAGATTTGCTACCCACTGCCTTTTGGCCTGCCTGACTTATGCAGAGAAATCAAAACTGTTCCAAGAGTTTCTCTTTTTTAGTTAACTTCTGTTTTTCTTAAGCTTTTCAGAATCCTATTCTTGCTTTGGTTTTAGAAAAGTAAATTACGAAATTTTGTGGTGGTGTTCTTTGGGGGTCTGTTTAGGATTCATTGGGCTCTTGGATGTCTCTATGTTCATCTTTTTAATTAAAATGTCTTTGTTGGGGGCTCTTATAGCAATCCATACATCAATTGTATTAAGCACATTGGTATATATGTTGCCATCATCATATTCAAAACATTTTCTATTTGAACCCTTGAATCAACTGCTTGTATTTGGTATCAACTCCTCTTTTGTCTCACCCTCCCACCCTTATGAATTCTTGATAAATTATAAATTACTATTATTTTCATATATCTTACACCATCTGCTGTTTACCTTCACCCATGTTTCTGTTATTTGTCCCACTCAGGGGTGCGAGTGGGGGATATGTCCTCCTTTCTCCTACTTTTCCCCACCATTTTCTCCCTACCGTCATGGTATCACTACTCCCATTATAGTTCCCAAGGAGGGTATCTGTTCTGGATTCCATGTGCTTAGAACTTTTATATATACCAGTGTACATGCACCAGTTCAGCCAGCTTTGTAAGGTAGAACTAGGGCCATGATAGTGGCTGGGGAGTAGAGCATTAAAGAACCAGAGGATTGTTGTATTTGTCATTCATGATATACTGCACCCTGGCTGGCTTGTCCCTTCCTTGTGATACTTCCATGAGGATATGTCCAATTGTCTACAAATAGATGTTGGGTCTCCACTCCAACCCGCCTCATGCCCACAGATATGATTGTTTCGGTTTTATGATGCCTGATACCTGATCCTATAGATATGCCATGATCACATAGCTGGTATGCACTTTTCATGTGGATTTGGTTACTTCCCTACTAGATGGTTAGTTGCTTAATGTCAAGTCTTTAAGACCCCAGATGAAATATCCTCCAACAGCCAGTCACCATCAACTTTCCTCACCACATTTGCTTATGCACTCATTTTTACTTCAGCAAACTTGTTGGGAAGGTGAGCATCAAGAATGCTGGGTTATTAGAAAAAAAGTGTTCTTGCCTTGAGAGAGGACTTGACTATAGGCACAATGTCTGTCTGCTACCTTAAAGCTTAGCATATAAATATATTTACATAGGCCTAATCCTCATCATTATCTATTAATATGTTTACATATATACATACCTATATGAATACCTCTATAAATGCTTTTTTGCCTCCTAGGTTTTTCCTCAATTTCCTTTTACTTTATGCCTGTCCCACTATCATGTTCAACCTTCATTTGGATTTCAGTAATTCCTCTCGACTACATTGTGCTTAATCAAATCCCATCAGGCATTCTACACCCCACTTGTCATCGTTTTATATCTCTTATTGTTCCTTTGTCCCTCGTTTTGTTGGCTTCCTGCTTCCTTTCCCCTATTTCCCCTGTCTTCTGTCCCCTCAGAACCATCGGCCCCATAGTTTTCAGAATTATTTATCTTGCCTACATTATATAGATAAACATGCCTATCTTATATAGATAAACATGAAAAAAGAAGATGAAATAGAAAAAGAGGGCTTATAAATAGTTCCAATTCTATGTACTAACCCTTATGTATCTTTTCTGATAAAGTCTGATGAGTGCCAAACACTGTTCTCCCAGTCTGAAGTCTATTTTCAGCATAACTCTGGGACTTCATTGCTTTGCTCCCCTTGCTGTTCTCCTGTGCTCCCTTCATGCTTCACCCTGTTGTGTGGGTGTCTGTGCACAATTCTTGCACTGTCTAAAGAGTTATGGGTCAGTGAATGCTTGTCTGGGAAAGCTGGCCCTATAGTTCTCTCTGTGCCTTGACTGCTCCAAGCAGGAGTATCAGCCTTGGGGTTTGGTGAGCAGTCTCTCTCTCTTTCCCTCTCAATTTGCACCCAGGTGGTCTTGACAGACCTATCACTCTCTGAAGGCTGTATTTTCAGTGCTGTCCTTTGTGATGCAAAGATTAGGAGAGGTCAGCTACCTCTCTGTTCATCTTTTATGATAAAGAATTATCTTTCCAGGCTGAGCCCCAGTGGTTGAGTGCGGGACTGCAGCCCATGGGATTGGCGGTTCAAATCGAGGGGGTCTCTCAGCAGCAGCGCTGGGTAGCTCCCACGACCACCAGAGGGCAGTGATGCCCCCCAAAAAACACCAAAAAAAGAATTTTCTTTCCAATAACTCATCAACACTTTTTCTGTGTTTATTATCAATTGTTTTACATTAATTATCACATGTAAATTATTCCTTTAGATGATGTTTCACAAAATTTTTAGACTTTCTTCTTATTGTTCTTTTAGCAAATCAATGTTAATAGATATGTCTTTAAGCTTATTAATTCAACTTTTCATTAATTAAATTCTATTTCTTTGTCCAATCAGTGTATTTTCTATTTCTGGAATGGCAGTATTGATTTTCTGGAATTTAATTCTTGTGTTCTTCATCTAACGTTTTCCTTTACTTCACCAATTTGTTCTTGTAATATTTTGTTGAATTGTTCTAAAATGGTTTTCTTTGTTTTTCTTGCTCTCATTAATTTTTCTCTGAATCTGTTGAAATAATCTAAAAGTCATTATTTTCCATCCCTTTCAATGCTTGTATTTTTTCCCCAGAGAAAAGTCCTCTAATTCTGTAAATTGGTCCCAAGTTTGAGCCATGAAGTTTTGCTTTTGTGTGTGTGAATAATAAAAATATCTGTTGTCTTAGAAATACTATGATGCTGCATTTCTATTCATTTGATGGGTATATGTTAGTGAGATTCTAATCACTTAGCACCTGCTTCCTGGTGGGTGCAATAGCGAACATAAGTGTGTATGTGCATGACTCTGTTGTTTATATAGCATTATTGATAGCAAGCTTGATTTTGGTTTTTGCTGTCTAGTATAATGAATTTGCATAAGAGTAGGTGGTAGCTGCATGAGATATAGTTGTGACTACTTGGGCAGCATGGGAAAAAATGAGTGAGAGACTAAAAAGTAAAATAATTAAATAAAAACAAATTTAAACCTCATTACTATTGTGTACTATTGGGTTCTGACTCATAAGAACCCTATAAAAACCCAAAATAGCACTGCCTGAGTTTGTAGATATTTATAGATATATAAAACCCCAAGAAGTGGATATGGTAGGCTGGAATAGAAAGAAAATGTTTTTGGAAATGATGATGGCAACCTATGTACAAATGAACTTGACACACTGGATAAATGTATGGATTGTGATGGGAGCTGTAAGAGCCCTCAATAAAATATTTTTGGGGGGACATCACTGCCCTCTGGTGGTCGTGGGAGCTAACCAGCCTTGCTCCTGGAAAGCCGCTGCTGGAGTTAAACCGCCAAGCCCGTGGGTTGCAGTCCCCCACTCAACCACGCCACCTAGGCTTAGGCCCAAAAATATGTTTTTAAAAAGATATAACACCCCTTTTCTTCTCCCATGGAGCAGCTTTTGATTTCACACTACAGTCCTATGGTTAGCAGACTAACATGTAAATCAGTATATCACCAGGGATCAACAAAAAATTACCCCCACACAAAATAAGACTCAAAAAAAATGACAATAATAAATAAGGCGAAATAGTCAAAGAACATCAAGTAAAAGGAACAGAATAGCTAAATATTTAAAAAGAATGGAAAGAGCAATGTGCAGAGAAAAAGAGAAGAAAAATAATGGAATATAAACAATAGAGAGGGAGAGAGAAAAGCAAAAAAAGACAAAACTATTAAAATAAAAATTAATAGAAAAACAAATATAAAGATTAGAAGGCAAAAGAAGAAAAGACTAACAAGAAAAGGAAAAGGTAGGAAAAGAAAGAATAAAAACAAGGGAAAGAAAAGAAAACATAAAAAACTAAAAAATTGGATTAATGTTAGCATTCAGATAGGAGGAAACTTGCAGTTTATAAGGGTTATAATTGCTTAGCTCTTATGCAAAAATCTATTGCTAAATTATAATTACCCATAGTAACCCTCAGTGATTCCAGCAAACTTCACATTCTGGCAGCGTATTACAATTATAGGAAAAAGTAATGCGATTGTTATAGCTGATGTAGTCAATATAAATTTGATCATAGCTCTACAGGACATCCTTAATGTGGATATAATGACACCTCCCAGACACTGGCCAATTGCACCTCCAGGCATCAAAATCATTCCTAGACGAAAAGGAGGAGAGTAGGGAAAACAAAATTAGAAAATAATAACATGGAAATGAAAAATCACCATCATGGAGTGGTCGCTAACTAAATAAGATTCTGGAGGACAGAGTCAAACCGCACCATAGAGCTTCTGAGGCAGTGCATCTTCATGAGAGCACAGAGCCCCATCTTTCTCTAACACAGCAGCTGATGGCTATAACTGCCAACTTTGCAGTTAGTAGGCAATGTCCTACCCATTGCGCAATCAGGGCTCTGTAAAGTGACAAAATTAAAGAAAATATTTCACTGGCATTGAGTGGATTCTGACTCATAGTGAACCTGTGGAAGAGAGAGGGTTTCTGAAACTATAATTTTTTATGCAAGTAGAAAGCTTAGTTGTTTTCTCTTGGAGAGTGGTTTTCAACGATTGACCTTGCAGTTAGCAGCCCAGTGTGTAACCTCTGTGCCATCAAGGGTCTTATCATGATAACAGCATTGTAAATTTATACATTAATGCAATCCCCGTTGCACCAAATACTGCCTAGATAGATATAAAAAGATCAGGAGAAAACCAAATGGCATGTTGGACATCTCAACAACTTGAATATCAAGATAAATAAAACCCAGTAAGTAGGGTTGACGTTCCAGGTCTACTATATTCTCTTCACTGCCATCAAGTCAACGCTGGCTTATAGCATTCCTATAGGACTTGGTAGAATATTTCCTCTGAGTTACTGAGATTGTAACTCTTTATAGAAAATTTTTCTAGGACAGTGACCATCAACTTTTGCCCTGTAACAATGGTGTGTTTTAGTAAATGAAGCAGAACCACAAGGCCGTCGAGTGTATTCCTACTCAGAGCAACCCTTTGGAGTGGGGAAAAACTGCCCCTGTGGGCTTCCAAGACTGGTTTGTTACAGTATTAGAAAGCCCCGTCTTTGTCCCTTCAAGAAATTGATCCATGAAAAAACAAGAAGTGTGGCCATACCGAAAGCTACTGATGAACTGCCTGGATTTATGTCTCATATAACAAGAGGCATGTTGTGTCACCTGTAAATCAAAGGATATTAATAATACTTCCTCTAATGTTAATGCTGCATTCTTATTCATATAATCCAGCTTCTCCGAGGATTTTCATAGCATAAGGATTGCCTAAGTACAATCCTGACACATACCTTTCCTGATTTTAAACCATGGAGTATTCTCTTGTTCTGTTTTCACAATTGCTACTTAGTGTAGGTGCAACCTTCACAGGAGCCCAATGAAGCCGTCTGGAATCTTCATTGTTCCTGAGCTTATCCATAGTTTGCTGTGCTCATAATTATCAAATGCCTTGGCTTAGTCAGTACAAGACATGCAAACATTTTCCTAGTGTTCTCTGATTTCAACCAAGCCTCATCTGACCTTAGCAATGATATCCTGAATTCCAAGTTCTTTTCTGATCTGGCCTGAACCTATGGCAACTCCCTGCCATTGTATGCCTGTTGTATGATCTACAGCAAAATTTTACTTGCATGTGATATCAGTAATCTTGTTCTATAACTGGAGCATTCTGTTGAGTGATATTTCAGTGGAATGGACACAAATGTGGATTTATTCTAGTCAGTTAGCCAAGTATCTGTCTTCCAAATGTCCAGTCATAGAATGGTGAGTGCTTTCAGTGCTTATTTAGCTCATCAAAACATTTCAATTTATATTATGTCCTTTCCTGAGCATTATTTTTGGGTAATGCTTTAGTGAAGTTTGAACTTCTTCTCTCAAACCATTGGTTCTTGCTCATGTGCAGAATGTCAACCAGTTATTCCTTGGATAGTGACTGTGCACTTTTCCCACCTTATTTGATGCTTCCTCCATAATTCAATATTTTTCCCATAAAATCTTTCAGCAGTTTTGAACTCAAGGCTTGATTTTTTCTTTAGTTCTTTCAGTTTAAAATATGCTGAGTATGCTACATATTTTTGTTTTTTGCATATTTTGCATATAATGCCAGTTTTTTGCATATTTTATTACACTCTTTGACGCTATCTGCTAGAACTGTGCTTTGAAATGTTCTAGTCAGCTCTTCTACTTAGAACAAATGACAAATGTGCACAGGATATATGAATAAGTCTGTTGCATTGTTTGGAAAAGTGAAAAAAATTGAAGACATTTTCATGTTCATTAGAAAGCCAATGAGCTGAGCACCGGTGGCATAGTGGTTGTGTGCAGGACTATAGCCCACAAGTTGACAGTCCAAATCCAGTAGCAGCTCTCCAGGAGCAAGGCTGGGCTTCCTACTCCCACCAGGACAGTGATGCAGAAAAAAAAATAAAAGAAGAAAAAGAAAATGTTGAAAAGCAAGGATAAAAAGCCAGTGGATGGATTACAGTAAATTAATATAATTATGGGTTTTTAAAACAGTGGTATATGTGAGGGTTAGGGATTATGTCAAAGAAATACTCCTGGCTAGGGGCAGAATCCAACCTGTCAGTCAAGATGACATCTCTTTAAGGGTGTGGCCTTTTGTGTAAGTGTAAAATAGAACAATGGCTATTCCTACTTTGCCCGCTTCACATTCCTGCTTGTTGAGACTGTGTTTGCTTCTCGGGAAGCCCCTGTGTTTGCTTCTACACAACTGAGCCTCAGGACCAAACTCCACGTCAGAGCTCTACACCCTGCCATGCTTCCCACAACCTAGCATCCACATCAGCGTGTCCCATTGGCCTGTTAGCGCCCTGCCTCATGCTTTATCTTTTGATGTCATTGACTTGCAGCTACCAGAGTGTGCAGAGGGCTGTGACTAGCATGATACCCACTGAAGTGGGTTGGATTGTACTAGAATGCTTTCTTGATGTGAACTCACTGATATTAAATCCTTCATTTTACCTATATGAGTGTCACTAGTTTTGTTTCTCTAGACAACCCAGCCTCACAGTGTACATAAATAATATGATCTGACAGCACAGTAAAACTACATTAGGTAGATAAAGATCAACGTGAATCTAACTGGATAATTTGTAATAAAATTGGAACAAAAATTCTTGCACAATGATGTCATTTTTAGAAATACGGATATATTTGTCAGGAATAAAGACATAAATATATATGGGAAAGATGTCATTAAGGATTCCTTCCACAAATGAAGCAAGTAGGATAAATTGTATATGGAGGGGATTTCAGAGGTCTTTACAAGGCTCTAGGTATTAAAAATTGACACAATAGTGGAATAATATTTATGTATTCTATAAACTGAGTAAAAAGCATTTATGTAAGTTTATAGTATATATTTTATGTTCCTTTATTTGAAAAACTTTAATATGCACAAGAAAATTTTTTTTAGAAAATGTTATACAAATGTTTTAAATCAAAAAGAAAGAGGGAAATTTACCTGCAACCAAAAGTGCCGTATCAGGTGATAGTTCATACTGATTTTCCATATATTTAGGCAAAATTTCACCAGCTCCTATAATAAGTGAATGTTCTGCAGCACTGCACAGAGCTAGGCACAGAAACACTGGATTCTTTATCAAATTCTGCAATGGAAATAATTATCTAAATTATTTTATTGTTACTAGTAATATACTTACTCAAGCATGTTAATTATAAATGTATAAAAATGTTAAACATGGAAAGCAGATATGCAAAAATTCATAAGTAGCATAGCAATAACAAGTCATATGCTATCAAAACACTCTTTTTTTGTTCATAATTTGTACTCCACTTCTCCTATAATTTTAACTTGGGTGTCTACCTTTTCTTGGGAAAGATTCATGAAAAACTGACCATTATTAATGTATCTAAAATTTCCCATTACTTTTGTTTACCTATTTAATAAATTATCAACTTTATTGGCAGTCTCATTTCAATCTAAGACATTAAAACAACCCAAAACCCCAAGTATAAAGAAATATGTAAATAGGTTCTGGTATATTGATACAATAGAATTTCATGTATCAATAAAAAATGACAACTCCCTCAAACACTATAAGACATTCAAAGATATTATGAAGGACATTATGCTTACACAATTCCATCAATCTTAAAAGGATGAACATTTACAGCCACTATTGTTATAAGGAAAACCTAATAAGAAGAAAAGTTACATTACAAACTTGGATGACTCTGAAGAAGTCAAGGAATGGGGTAGGAATGTTGGGGTGGGGGTCGAGGCAGAGAGAGAGATAGAATTATATATGGAAGGTTTAATGATATTGTTTGTGTGTTTTTTAATTTAATTTCTTCAAATGTACTGAGAAATATATAGTATGTTTCTTTAAAAACCAGAACAAACCAACGAAAATTACTCCAGATTTCTTATTACTCAAACCTAAATAATAGGTTCAGTGGCTTAAAAAAAAGAATAAAACATAAAAGAAATTGAAGCAAAACTAAAGTGCAATCACTAGGACTGCAGTTAATAGCATATGGCTACATATTACTCCTGAATTTCCACCTAGATAAAAAGTGAGATATAATCTGCATTCAAATAAACCTGTTAAACTTATTTAGAATCTTATGAGAATGAAAAAAGACTTTTAATTATTCTGTTCAGCAAAACTAGCACAATAATAACTTAAATTGAAATATTAACTTTCAAACTAATCCCCATCATTTTCAGCTTTTATATTTCTTTGATCATATTTTTTCTTTTAAAAATACTTAAATTTTCTAGCTCTGAGTAATACTTTTAGGTCTAATTATTTTTTGCATATTTATTTAGCTTGAATTCTGGGAGGAAATTAATTATGCATAGGGCAATACAAAAATTAATGATAAAAATGTTTTCTGTACAAATAAATCAAAATATTTTGGATATGAAAATTGTTCTTTATTTTTTCCAATCTCACATTAATTTACCAACTCTTAGCTTATCCATTCTCAAACAAAACAAAATCCACCAAGATCAAGATTTTATTAACTCATAGTAATTCTCCATAGATTTTCAGGGCTATCATTCTTTACATATTTCTCCTACAGAGGATCTGGTGGGTTTGAACTGTTGCCCTTGCCTCATCCACTATAGGGGCATAAAATGATATTTCTTCTACTTTGAAATGACCACTACATACTCTAACACCAACACACCCACAAACATATCTCTTTTAAGAAGTATTCAGGCTGTACTTCCTCTATAATAACATTTTAGGTCAGGTTATGAGAGTCACATGATTTCCTGAAGTCAAATAAATGAATATACAGAATATGATTAGATCTAAACATCATACTTAGAGCTGGGATTCACTGTTAACTTGGTTGGCAGCTATTACTATGAAGTATTATTGGGTTGGTTCAGACTCATTGTGATTCTCTGTACAACAGACAAAGAATGCTGCAGCCATGTACCATTCTGACAATTGTTATTATGATTAAGCCCATTGTTGAAGCCACTGTGTCAAATCCATCTTCCTGAAGGCCTTCCTGTTTGATGCTGTTCCTCTACCAATGATGACATTTTTTTTTTCCTGGAACTGAGCTCTTTGGATATCAAGTCCAGAGTACAGAGACAAAGTCTCATTAACCTTGCTTCTAAGGAGAATTCTGGACTTATTTTTTTCCAACATAGATTGGCTTGCACTTTTAGCATCCCTTAGTCCTTTCAATATTCTTCTCCAGCACCACAATTCAAATGCATCTATTCCTCTATGGTATTCCTTATTCAGTGCCCAAATGCCACACTCCAATGATACAATGGGGCATACTATGGCTTGGGTTAGATGCACCTTAGTTTTCAAAGGAAAACATTTACTTTTCAATATTCTGAAAAAGTTTACTCCAGAAGATTTATCTAACAAATATGTCTTTTGCACTTTAGACTGCTGCTTCCATGAGCATTGATTGTACATCCAAGTAGGAAAAAAATTCTTAAAAATTTCAACCGGTCTCCATTTATCATGCCATCTCCTACAGGTCAGGTTGGGAGATTTTCATCTTCCTCACATTGAGTTGCACTCCAAACTAAGGGCTACAATCTTTGATTTGCTTCAGCAAATGCTTCAAGTCCTCTCCATTTTCAGCAAGCAATGTTGTCTCACTTGCATAGTGCAGCTTGTTAATAAGCCTTCCTCCAATCCTGATGCTGTCTTTTTTCATAAATTCAGCTTCTGTGATGATCTGCTCAGCACACAGATTGAACAAGTATGGTGAAAATTTACAACCCCGAGGCACACCTTCCCTTATTTTAAGATATGCAGTCTTTTCTTGTTCTGTTCAAACAAATGCCTCTTGATTCATGTACAAGTTCTTAAGGAGCACCATGAAATGCTTGGGAATTTCCCATTCTTCTCAGTGCCTTGAGGAGGGCATCACATTTCATAAATTAGAGGGACAGTAAAAGAGAGGATATCTCTCAAGGAGATGGACTGAAGCAATATCTCTAATGGTAGGCTTAGGCATAAGAACCTAGGATGATGTAGAATTGGGTAGTGTTTTGTTCTGCTTTCAATAAGGTCAGTATGAATTGAAACCCATTCCAAGACACCGAACAGCAAAAGCTCATACTCTTGGTGGACTTTTAAATATGTACATCCATTATGGAAACCCATATAGCACTACCTAAAACAACAGGCGTCCGCAAATTTTTTTAACGGGGTTCAGTTCACTGTCCCTCAGAATGTTGGAGGGCCAGACTATAGTTAAAAACAAAATAAAACAAAACAAAAAACTGTGAACAAATTCACTGTGGGCCACGGATAAGTCAGCTGTTAGTAGGACAGACAGAGGTGGCAAAAACTCCCAGCGGGCCAGATAAATGTCCTCGGTTGCTGTATGTGGCCTGTGGGCCATAGTTTGAGGGTGTCTGAAAAACAACTGGGAATAGAAACTCCATACAATCCAGCAATACCAATATTGGGCACATTACCTCAATGAAATCTGAGACAGAACTCAGCTATATGCTCCAATGTTTACTGCAGCACACTTAATGAAGCAAGATGCCATAAAGAGCCTGAATGCCTCTCGGTAGAGGAATGACTAATGAAACTGTGGTGTATATACAAAATGCATATACAAATGAATATCTTGCATCCCTAAAAAATATAGCAAGGAAAGCATGAACACCCCACAGCATAGACGAACCTGGAGACCATAACTCAGAATGAAGCTAGTCAATCAATATATACATACACTATATTGAGCCCACAAGTATATAGATATCCACTAGTATAAGGAGAAATTTCTATATAGATAAATAGGCTTCTATTCTCAGGTCATATAAATTTCTAATCCAGTTTCCCAAATAGGTAGAGAGTTCACTTTTGGTCCACCAAACAAATAACAATCCACTTATATGGGCATTTTCAACACCATTTTGACAGAGGAGATCTAACCTGGGATGGAGCAATTCCTTCAAAAAGGAGGAAAGGGAGAAGACCATTCAGTTGTTGCCATTCAAAATTGTAATAAAGTAATCCCAAATCAACAAGTATTACTAATAGGTGTGTTAAGGAAATCTTACTGAAAAGTAAAGTCAAGATGAGAGGAGGAGAGCAATTACGTGTCAGAGAAGGTATCTACATTTCTGCAATAGTGTAAATGAGGATATGAAACACTAGAAACAAGAAAAAAAAACACTTAACAAGGCTTAAACAAAGAGCAAAATAAGCACAGTATTGGGCCTACTAGGTGCCATTCGTTGTGTTTCCACATATGTAAACTAGTTTCCACATATGTAAACTAGTGGGACTTTCAATTGCATCCTTTCAAGGTGTGCAACCACCTACTTCAATACACTGGAAAGCTCTGATTTAGAAAGCTCACTAAATGAGATTTAACTCGAATTTTTTACCTCAAATTTACCTGAGTACTTGAATTTCAGGCTGAAGCTTCCTCTTGTGAGATGAAACATATGACTGCAATCCTAAAATTATAACATTGGGGCTCGTGGGACTTTGGTTCAGATCACTTGCTTTAAGGATATCCAATAAAAGGTGGCTCAGGATTCCATATATTTACTGTTTTCATTCCCTCCTGATTTATGATCATATATATTCATCTGATGGGCATGGCTCAGGCTTTGTGAATGAAGGTTATTGAAGGATTTGCCTATCACTAATACCCATTGTTTGAGTAAATAGCACCCAGTTATTTAAGAGTTTAATCTGTACAAAGTAAAAATTCATGTACTGCAGTTAGCATCTGCCCTACACTTTTTAAACTTATATTTCTTAATAGTGTATTAAATTTTATACTAATGAATTAATTAAGAACATTATAAATAGCATTTCCTTATATTCCAGGTGAATGATTGGTAATGTTCTGTATCATCAAACAAAAATAAACCCTCTAAAGTGAAGCAGTGACCTTATGCAGGCCATAGATAAGTGAATGGAATTTGGGTTCACACTTTATTCTAGTCACAATCGAAGGACACTTAGTTATTATGATATGACCCTGCACCATGATCACCATCAGGAAAAGATCATGGAAGATTTCAATCTTAAGCATTTGGGCCTTAAAGCATGGTCTTCAAGCATGCAGCCATCTCAGTAAGAAATCAAACAGGTCCACATTGAAGAAGTGCAGTCATCTGTGTGATATAAGGATTATAAATAATAAAATCAAAATCTGAAGAAAGCAGCGCTATAGGAGCTTGAATTGTGAACACTCAGTTTGAAGAAGACTGTGGATGGCTATGGGGTCGAAGCCCAAATCCATTTTCAGTGTCCTCACAAGGACTAAGCCTCCCATGGAACTCTCTATTGTCGAGGGATGTGAATAGACAGAGAGAATTATAAACTCGATTATGATAAATATAGTTAGGCTAATAGGTAATAAGTTTTCATGGGATCTTTCATTTGACCCATTTAAAGTTACTTCATATACAAAATAAAGTGAAAGGGAAACACTTTTAGATTTACCTCCTGGTAAATCCTTGCTGACCCTGGTGATGGGATGTGAATAGTCTTAACATCATGTGCAGTATAGGTGGATTGTTACAAAACAACCCAATCATTTGGTCTCCTTTGTGATGTGACCCTTTCTATATATCCCTGGTGTTTAATGCTTCATGCTCCCTTTTCAATTGAGACCTCTGGTTTGCTTTCTTACTTTTTACCACTGTATGTTCCATAGCATATGAAATCCAGGATGGATAAATGTATAGAGACTGTAACTGGGTTGCTGATTTATTAGAGATATTGGAGGGGAGGCTGGAGAGAAATGGGGAGCTAATAACATTTTTATTTGGAAGAAAATATTCTAGAACTGATTTATGGATGATGATGCAAGTATTTTTATGACTGAATTATTAAATTGTGTAGTAAATTAATTATATGTAAATAAAACTATATGCAAATAAAATGTGAATTATATGTAAATAAAACAGAACAAAATTTTACAAAAACAATTCTATGGGGAAAATACAGAAAGGTGCAGAAAGCATCAAAATCAAATGGAAAGAATACACAGATTCACCATACCAAAAATAACTGACTTGACATTCCACCATTTCACAAGGTAGCCTATAAGCTAGAGTCAATGGTACTGAAGGATGTATAAGATGTCCTGAAAGCATTTGCCAAAATCAAGGCTCCTGGATTTGATGCAATACCCATTGAAGTGTTTCAGCAATCTTATGAAACACTAGAAGAACTTGCTATGCCAGGACATTTGAAAGACAGATATTTAGCAAACTGACTGGAACAGATCCAAAGAAAGATGAGCCAACAGAATGCTCATTATAGAAAATGATCATTTTTATCATGTGCAAGTAAAATTTTGCTGAAGATCATCTATGAAGGGTTGCAGCAGTACATTGACAGGGAGTCATCAGAAGTTCAGACCAAGATTAAGGAGAGGTCCTGGATTAAGGGTTATCACTGCCAATGGAAAATGAATATTAGCTCAAAGCAGGAAATATCAGAAAGGTATTTATTTGTGCCCTATTCACTATGCTAAGACATTTGAGTGTGTGGATCATAACCAATAATGGCTAACTTTTAGAAGAGTAGGGATTCTAGAACATATCAGAGGTGTATCCTTTAAACCATATTTATTAAATCTATATATTTAACAAATCATAAGAGAAACCATATAAAATGAAGATTGCAGACAGAATGAAGACATATTAACAATCCGCAATATGACAATGACACAATTGTACTTGCTGAAAATGAGGAGGACTTGAAATATGTGCTGATGAATATCAAGGATTGCAGCCTTGTACCAAAGAGCAAAAAATTTTTTCTTGCAAGTACAGCCAGAAAGTCCCTTAGAGGCAATGATAACTTCATGTTTTTTTTTTAAGGTAACTTCATCTTAAATACTTTGGAGATGTTTTCAGGAGAGGCCAGTCCCTGTTGAGGAATATCCTGTTGGCAATGTAAAGGGGCAGCACTAAAAGAAAAGATCTGAACAAAATGGATGGACACAGTGGTTGCAACAATGGAATCAAGTGCTAGGACCACAGTGAGGAGGGTACAGGACTGGGCAGGGTTTGTTCTGTTAGAGGTAGGAGCCCTAAGAGAAGGAACTGCCTCTAGAGCATCTAAGAACAACATGGGTCCTACTTTGTCAAAGACACATTGCTTGAAGAGCACCTCCTTTCTTACAATGCCTACACTAAGAATAGAAAATTAACTATAGTAATCACTGTCCTTCAAGGTGCTCTTATGAGGCATGGTTCTAAATATTAGATACTTTACAGGTTTTGAAACATTTATAGTTGGCTTTTTTGGACTTAAATTTTGGCTCCAGGATCTTCAGTTTATAATAGCACATTTGGACATTATATAAATTATACAACTAATGCACAAGGTGGTGCAACCTATGGACCACCTTAACACACTCAGAATACCACGGACTCACTTCAATAAAATTCCAAAGTTGCTTTTGTTTTAAAATGACTCTTTTTTTTCTAGACCCAGGAACTCTATAACAAAAGAAGAGATTTATTTTGGTTTGTTGAGTATGATCTTAAATTAGTTTAAATTCACTTACAGGCACTGACTTAGTAGGGGTCTTAAATAATAAAATGTACAGTGAAATATAGCCATTTTTTTCATCTGTGGCATACTGGTTCCAAGACATTCAAGGAAAGCAATGCTCTCTTGTAAAAACTATGCACATCACCTCTTGCAAATTAAATAATCTCAAGATTACTCATAGGTCAAAAAACAATTTAAATGCTATATAATTTACCCTTTAAAGAGCTTGTGTAGCTCAGCTGGTCACAAGTTGTTCTGCTGATTTCCAAGTAAGCAATTAGAAACAACCATATACTCTGATGAAGAAATATGAGGATTTCTTTTATTTAAAAAAAAAGCCAAACAAACAAAAAGAAACTCACTGCCATTGGCTCAATGGCAGCTAACTCAACACGACCCTAAAAGATGGGACAAAACTGGTCTGTGGATTCCTGAGACAGAAGAAAGCCCTGTCTTTTTTCCACTGTGGAAATCACAAATTTATATTTCAAACTCCTTTTGAACATTCGTCTGTGCAACTGAATATCCTAAGTGTTCATATGCTAAGTTTATAACGTTTCTTCCATCCATTGGTACAAAAAAATTAGACAGAACTATGTTTGGAACATTTATTTATTCATTCATTTCATAAAACTCACAGTACATTTGATTAAATACTACATTTTTACTCCCTTGCCTGTGTGACTTCAGTAAACAAACATACAACACAAGGAGAAAAAATATCAAACAACCAGAGGGTAATATGTTGTCCTTCGTTTCAGTTTTGTATTATGCCTGAAATTCTCATGAGATATTCTGATTGAATTGTGTAGTTCCAGAAAGTGGTCAAAGAAATGAAAACTGTCAAAATAATTGCTGGAAGTTCAGCATAAGCACAGAGATTTTCTTCAAGGATGAATATAGTATGTTCAGAGAAGGCATCTGTTTCTAATACATCAAGCATAATGTCTACTAGCTAATCAGCCTACCTCTAAAAGAATGAGAAACTACTTCTACAGTGCAAAGATGGTTAGGGAAAAATCCCACAGCCTATCATGCTCTGATAAAAGTGAGGAATATTGAAAGTGAGACTGCTAATCAAGAAGCAATTGGGACATATCTTAGATAACTTTTGTTGTTTTTGTAAAGTGTTACTTAATATTTTTATTAATATTTTAAAACTCATAACAATCTGGTTTTTGTGAACTTATTTTATTATTCTTATTTAAGTGCTAGCTGTTTAGAATAATGAAATACATTCAATATATCTTTTTTTATACTTAATAGTCCTAAGGCAGTGAATTCATTGATAAATTATTTGAATCACACCACAAGGTAAAATAATCAACTGGCGTGCTGTTCTCAAGTTTCCACCAGGAAAAACATGGATATTGTCAGTTAAAGACTTTAGTGCCACAAAATAAAAACTAAAATAAAAAAAGATAATGAGAACATTGATACACTTCTGAGAAACTTTTATGTGTGCCAGTTGATCGTTGAAGTTCTCATTTGATCTGATATTTACTTATTTTACTAAATGAACAAAATTATCCATATGAAGTAATCCAAAATTATCCATACAATTACTACCTTCTTCAAGTCTGTCGATCAAAGAAAAAACTTGCTCCTAAGAATGTTGATTGCTAAAAATTTTTAAATGACCCAACTGACTCTGCTTTTATGGAGGCCAACTTATTAAGAGACATGCCTAATGGACAACTCAGAAGCTAAAATTATAAGAACACATCCTAGGATAAGTAGTGGAGACATATAGTAACAAAAACCATAATATTGAACTCCAAGGAAAAGGGCTCAAGATGGTGGCCAGGTAAAATCACACACCTGCCACTCCTGCTGGTAAACCAGAAAATTACGAGGAAAGACAAATATTGGGAGGCTGGGTGCTTAAAAATGATTTGTGTGTACTAGATTGTGTTAGTCTGGGTAGACTAGAGGAACAAATTTCATAGACATGCATATGGATATAAGGGAATGGTTTATATACAAAAGGAATGGAACACTGAGAACCCAGTCCAGTTCAAAGTCATAAGTCCAATATTATCCCATATGCCCAATACCAGTCTATAATGTCTCCTTCCAACTCACAAAGTCATAGGTCAGTGGGTGCAGAATCCCAGCGCTGGCAGGGGTCTCCCCATGATGGTTCCTCACTTCCAGAGCTCAGAGTTCATTAACAGCATCCAGTGGTGGCAGAAGCAACTCATTAGTGGCAGGGGTTCCCACGTGGCCTCTCCAGCTTCAGAGGTCTGGCTCCATCAGGGCAAAGCCATGTGCTTTCTCCTCGGGAGCCTTCAGTTTCTCGAGTGGTCCCATCTTGTCCATGATTCAGCGTCTCTGAGACTAACTCCCCAAAACTGAAGAAGATAGCTTCTCATCCTCATGAGGGAAATATCGTGAGAATTCCCAGATATATCAGAAGAAAGCCATGCCCACACCGAGGCCTCATTGGCTACTAAATGGCTATCTCCAGATTAGCAGGCTAGACACCACCCCTACATCTCAATCATGAAATTAACATAAGCACATAACCACCACATAGGTTCTGGTTCAGACCTCCCCCTGCAATTTTTTGCCCACATATTGAACTCCAAGGAAAAGGGCTCAAGATGGTAGCTAGGTAAAAATCACACATTGGAAGCAATTTGAAAACTCGCTGAAATGCTCGAAGTGAGCAATTCTCAAATTATGGGTTGCAACCCTTTTGGGGGTCAAATGACAATTTCTCAGGGTTGCCCAATTCATAATAGTCACAAAATTACAATTATAAAGTAGCAATGAAAACAATTTTATGCTTGGGGGTCACCACAACAGGAAGAACTGTATTAAAGGATCATGGATGGCATTAGGGAAGTTGAGAATCACTGCTCTAAGTTCATTGTTTCTTCCTACAGACTCCATTAAATCCTCAATAGTACCAGCAAGATGACATCTGCTACCCCTACCTGCACCCAAGGTCTGAGAACCACAGCATGCACTAATTTTCGCGGCATGCTGTCAAAAGGTGGTCATGATCACAGACACATGGTGAGCTTCTGAAAACTAGCCACAAGACCTCACGCCAGAATTCCCTTCTCTGCTAACCTCCCTGCTTCTGCGGCCTAGGGCTTTATAACTCCCCTTCCCTGCAAGAAACAAAGTGACTACATGGGCCATCCTATTTCCCCCTCTCCCCAGCTCAACACCTGCCAGCATGGATACCAACAGATAAGTAGACATTAGTTTACAGCAATTGAAGAGTACCTGGGATATTTATCTGTGACAAAATGAAGATTCTCAGAGAACAACCCACAGTGCTATGCAGGGCAGAGACAGGAGTGGGGGAAAATTCAAATCCAGTGGGTTCAAACCTACTCTGTTAATCTGGTTCCCCTTTTTTGGTGGACAGTGTAGCACAGCTCGGATATTACAAAACCACAAAAAGCCTATATATGTGTGTGTGGGTGTATGTATATTTAAAACGCTTCCAGTTCCAAGCTGTGTTCCTTTATGTAGCTTTGAATGTTAAGTCGCCAGTACTCTGGACATTAACATAACATTAATATAACAAGATAGTCAAAACTCTAATCCCCAGAGCACAGTCTCGGATTTTAACAAAAGAGAACAAGAAAAGTCAACAGGTTCTGAGAGCCACAACCCAAGACAAAAACAGAATCCATCATTTTTGGGGTCTGCAAAGAGTCTTTATGAGACTGCAATCGTGGTCCTAAGTCCAGACTAGGCCTGTACCTGTGCTTGAGGCTCACTCCAACCAAGCCCAGTGGCATGCCTAAGATCTGTCTCCTTGCCAATGACTGTCATCAGCCAGAGTCACCATAGTACCCTGCCTGCATAGCAGTCTAACCCATGACCATAGTTGTGTCACAGAGTGTTCTCTGGAGAAATAAAACCAGGACACTAGTAATTCTCTTTATATATTTATATAGAAAGAAGAGAATATAAGATAAGAAAGAAACAGTTAAGTAATCTATAAAGCAGTACAAATTGCTTGGTGCAACTCACTTGTGTGAGACAGCTAGAAGACTGCCAGTCCTTCAAGTCTTGAGGGCCACTGAGTAGTCCTCTGAAGAGCAATTCAGGCTATCTGGTCACAGGCAGCAAACAGCAGAACAGGTCACCAACAGTCAGCCAGATGACAGAGTCCAACAGTCCCCAGCTCAAGAGATGTATGTCCCAAGAGCGTGGCGAAGTAGGGTGTGGAGGAACCTCAACTCACAGCAACACAGTCCATGATTAAGTGTCCCACGAGTAGTGTTGCTTGGAGGTAGAGGCACAGGACGAACAAAGCAGCTGTCTGGTCCGAACATTCAAAAGCAAGAGAGAGAGGGCAGGACTCAATGAGCCCTTCCTATCTCTGCCCTTCAATTCATCCTGTGTATTCTTTAGTCGTGCCGTCACAACAGACCCACCAATCTTCTGTGGCCATGTTGGCATAACAAACATGCCCATCACAATAGTAGGCCACAGGTAGTCATCAAAAACACTCATACCAGCTTAATCCATAAAAACACCTTTACCAATTACATAGAGAATGTAACTTTGATACCTAAACAAGATAAGATTACCCCAGGAACAGGGAATGACAGACTGATATCTCTAGTGAACATAGATGCAAAAATCCTTAACACAATATTGGTCAATAGAATACAAAAGTAGGGGGGACTCTGGGAAGATGGCCGCCAGATAGGAAGCCCAAGCCCGGAGCTCCTGGAGATCGGTGAGTGGGGGTGACACGGGGAAGGGTAGGGCTCTCAAATTGGGTTTTGTGACTCCAGGAAAGCTC
>PVJH01021855.1:0-37758 GCA_004026705.1 Nesogale talazaci | reverse complement strand
ATGTGTTCTAACAATGCAATTGCCTCCACAGTAGGATATTCACAGTAGGATAGGATGCAACACTCTTACTCAGATCACAACCCTGAGGGAATCAATAAAAAACACTTTCCTCCAGTGTGTGGTCTGTTTGCCATATCAATGAATGCTGTGAAGAAATTTCCCCACATTTTACTGAGTCTGGATCCTGCATCTGACTTAGTCACCTCTGATTTCATGCACTTTCATCAACATCATATATTATTGCTTGCCAATCTTGTGAATCACTGTGCCCTGAAATATGCCCTACAAAACTTGTATTCACTCTCTTCTGCAGCCATAATAAACCTGCAATCTTCCTGCTGATTTTGTCTTCATCAGCCATTAAAGCAATGGGAATCAAAAGAAGCTTGACATCTAACTCACGAATATGAACTTGTGTGCTTCTACTACTGTGTGAATCTATACGCACACACACACACACACACACACACATATATATATATATATATATATATATTTCATTACTTTTGTTTCTCTTGAGAACTCAGCCTATGAAGAATTACATTTCTATTTTCTGTGTATTTTATCAGGAAAGAGATGAATTGTGTTAAATTTCATTTTTACAACAATTGATAAATTCATATGATTATTTTCTATCTATGTGGTAGATTAAATTGATTGATTTTCTAATGTTAAACCATGCTTGAGATTCTATTCTAATTCCCACCCTTGGGATACATTTTTTTATATGTTGAATTATATTGGTTCAATCTTTGCTCAAAATGTCTCATGTATCTTCATAAGGGATCTTGGTAGGTAATTTTTTTTCTTTTATTTGTGATGTATTTGCTTGATATATATATATTGAGGTGATGCTGGCCTCATTGAAATGTTAGGGTGTAATCCTTTCTCTTCTGTGCTCTTGTAGAATTTGAGTATCATTGATGACAAATCTTCTCTATATGTTTGGTGAAATTCCTCAATGTAGTTATCGTCTATACTTTTTGTTGTTGGAAGTTTTATTTGATTTCTAATGATAAAATAGAGCTGGGAGATGAGCAAACACATACATCTACAGTAGACCGTAATAATTAAAAAACTTCAGGAGTCCCAAAGACTATTGGTGATCAGTATCAACACAATGTGTTTAAAATGGAAACAATATGACTGCCCTACTGCACTTATCAGTATTCTTTTCTTCCATCAGTATTTATGTGAAGACTTTGAAAATGTGCTGTGATTGGTATCTCACCTCTTCTTACTTTCTGTATGCTGGAGAGACTCATTATGAACATCAACAGCCCAAAGCTGATTCCTATGAAGGGAGGTCAGAACACCCTCTCCAAACTTTTTAATGATTCCTACACGAACTGACCTTCCCTAGCACTCTGCACAATTGCCAGGTTGGATGATTAATTGCAATAGCCACAGAGAATCACAGAATATACTAACAATTACTTGTTTTTAAGAGAAGTATCAGACTATAATTCAGAATCAAGAATGGCTCTAGATATAATTCTGACAGAAGTGCTTCTTGACTGTGCCAATAAACAAGCCTCTCCTGTTTCCTATTAATAGTTCCACCATCTCAGCCCCGGTCTTATTTAAGACAAGGGTTGCAAAGCTCTTTGACTCCCTGAATTAACACCAGAGGTTATCTACACTTTCAAGAAAGCTTTTCTGAAATGAACCCAGTTCTCTTTTTCTAAGAATCGGCAAGCCTACACTAACCACTTTGCTGGGAAGCTCATTACCTTGTTTTATGCTGGTTTTCTGATTCTCCTGCCTTCACTTCTCTGTTGCTTCCTCTTACCCCTGCATACCATGTTTAACAGCTCTCTCTGTCTCTACCACACTTTCTTTGCATGGTCTTATTTCCAAAAAGGTACCATGCACATTAGTTTCATTAGTGGGAAATTATTTGATCCTATTGGTGGGACACCAGAATCATATTTGCATGGCCTCACTCAGTCACTTAGTAGATATTATAAGGTCACAGGGAAAAAGACTATATTAAAGTGATGCATTACACCTAACAGTAAAATACTAGGATACAATAAAGGGGGGGGAAAGAAAATAAACAGTTCCCAAGTTGTGAATATATAATTATATAAAACCTGTAGTTACCTGCATAATGCTTATTATATTAAAATTTTAAAATGGTCATTAATAACAAGTTAAATTCAACTTTTGCCACTCATTGGAACATGTATTTACATGGCAATACACTGAGGCAGTGGGCAGACTTTGGGCCTCTGCTCACATCCTTCCTCAATACAAGAACACTTTGTTCTAACAAATTGGCATTTTGTGATGCTCACCCTCCCCAAACAATTGCTGAAGGAAAAAATGGGTGCATAAGCAAATGTGATAAAAAAATCAGATGGTGTCCAGATATTAAAATATATAGCATTTGTTTTCTGAAAGGATTAAAGTTAAAAAAGCAGCCGTCTAGCAAAGAATCAACATGTCCACATAGACGAAGCACACTAGCAGGTGTGTTTAGGGGGTGTAATCAGGACCAATAACAGGCATCAGAAGACTCAAACAAGCAATCATATTGGTAAGAACAAGAGGGATCAGAACAGAGACTCACAGCTCATCTGTAGACTATGGGAACAATGGAAAATCCCCTCCCAGAGTGTTTGACAGGGAAGGGAAGAGTCAAACAGGGTACAATAAAGCACCCATGAAACACACAATATTTCTCTGCTTTCTTGAGACTTCCTGACCCCACGTTATCATGACTCTAGCATTGCTTCTCACTTCATACGAGATTGGAGCATGTACATAGGTAGAGGTAAGAGATACTACCTCATCACATACAGAATCAAGGAACAGGAATGGGAACAGTGATACCAGAAGGGTGGTGGGAGAGGAGGAGAGATAGTGGTTACCAGTTGCAATGATGGACATATAACTACTCACCATCCCTCCAATGGGAACAGAAAGAATGGAAACCATGGGGGATGGGAGACAGCAGTCAGTGTATGATATGAAAATGATAACAATTTATAACTTATCAAAGGGTCACAAGGGTGGGGGAGGGAAAAAAGAGGAGTTGTTACCACGGGTTCAATAGAAAATAATTGCCTGGAAAAGAGTGCCTGATACATTTGTAGTATGGATTGTTATAAGAATTGTAAGAGCCCCAATAAAATGATCTTTTAATTAAAAAAACATCCATTTTATTACTATAGTAAGATATTAAAGTTTTTTTAATTTATCTGGATTGACTCAGTGCTTTGTGCATAAAATGGTATGCTATATATCAAATACTATGGTAAAATTTTGACTTATTGATGTCAGAAATCACCCACATAACTGTTCAGACTGATACAAACTGAACTTAAAAATAGATATTGGGAAAAAGTGTAACTGCTAATTCTAGCATAGCTTGTGATGTAAATCGGGGCACATATTATTGAGTAATATGTATGTGTGGGCTTACTTGATCTGCCTGAATTTATTCACTCTTAGAAAATTATAGATCACTGTAGGAATTTTCTGGAAAAAACAAAACCAAAAACACCAATCTAATTCCAGTGTTGAAACTGCACAGAGATCATGGGAGAGAAGAGCAGGAAAGGTGTATTGGAGGTGGACATGTGGCAGCAATGGAGAGTCCCTAGCTCTGCTAGAACAGGGTGATTTCAGAATGTGCCACCAAGACTCTCTTAAGGCAGTCAAAGTGTACTGTAATGTAAAGATAACAGACACTTAGAAAATGACCTGGTAGAAGAATATGATAACTTTTCTTTTCTATTTTCAATTATTTTAAGTGATATTTATAAATATGTATATATACACACATATATAATCACTTTAAAAATAATTTTATTGAGGGCTCATATAGCTCTTTTCATTGTATGCAAAGCAAGTTTCTACATTTGTTGCCATCATCATTCTCAAAATATTTTCATTCTACTAAAGCCCTTGGTTTCTGCTCCTTTCCCCCCTCCCTCTCCGCTTCCCGCTCCCTCATGAGTACTTGATAATTTATAAAATAATATTTTATGGTATCGAACACTGTTCGCTGTCTCCCTTTGCCCACTTCCCTCTTGTCCTCACCCTAGGGAGGAGGTTATATGTAGATCCTTATAATCAGTTCCCCCTTTCTATTCCACCTTCCTTCCACCCTCCTGGTATCGCCACTCTCTCCACTGGTCCTGGATTCCCCATGTTTCCGGTTCCCATCTATACCAATGTACATCCTCTTTTTTACTGAATTTGTAAGGTAGAATTCAGATCATGATAGTGGAAAGGAGGAAGCATTTTAGACCTAGAGGAAAGACGCATATTTCATCATTGCTACATTGTACACTCACGAGCTCATATCCTCCCTAGGATCCTTCTGGAAGGAAAAGTTTCTTCCTCAGCAGATGGATTTTGTACTCCCCTTCATTTATAATGATACAATTTTTTAGTTCTTTGATGCCTAATACCTGATCCCTTTGACCCCTAAAAGGGCAGGATGAACAGTAACTTCAGGGTAGATATTTTTAAAAGGAAGAGATTGAAATGTGACTATTTTGCCACCAATACTGGGCTACAGATTGAACAATTACAGGAAAATGAGATGATCAGAAAGGGTATTAGGGCTGGTAAACAAAGACAACGATCATCTGTGTCATTGCAGATGGACTGACTGCAGAATATCTAAATCCACTCGTTTTTACTCACTGTTGGAGGGCACCATTATAAGGTCTGTGGAGGAACTCATCTTTATCCTGTGCCCTTGAAGGACTTTAACCCTAGTGCTAAAGCATAAAGGGTGTTTTGAAGTTGTACGAACAAGTTATTTTCAAATGTTTTTTTTTTCCTTGGGTTTGGTATTGGATACCTATCAGGTGAGGAAGAAAAGTTCATATGTTAAATACATGTTTAAGGCTAACTGCCCAAATAAGATTCTTAAAATTTTATTTTTGGAAGTACATACAAAGCTTATATTCCATATAATTTGTTTGAAAGTTTTATGCATTTTGATATTGTTTTCTTCAATTTTTTTTAAAAAAAATTCTTGAACATGTGATAGTCATGAGGTTAAACACTTAAGATGAAAATACCCTGTGTGTTAGTTCGGGTAGACTAGAGGAACAAATTTCATAGACACGCATGTGGATATAAGGAAAGGGTTTATATACAAAAGGAATGGAACACTGAGAAAGCATCCCAACCCAGTCCAGTTCAAAGTCACAAGTCGGATATTAACCCATATGCCCGACACCAGTCTATAATGTCTCCTTCCAACTCACGAAGTCACAGGTCATTGGGTGCAGAATCCTGGTGCTGGCAGGTGTCTCCACATGGCTCCTCGCTTCCAGGGCTCAGGGTCCATCAACAGCATCCCATGCGTCAGAAACAATTCATCGCTGGCAGAGGTCTCCATGTGGCCGCCCCAGCTTCAGAGGTCTGGCTCCATCAGGGCAAAGCTTTGTGGTCTGTCCGCCGGTCCTCCAGCTTCTCTGACGCTGCCATCTTGTCTGTGATTTATCATCTCTGAGACTAACTACCAACAAATGGAGAAGATAGCATCTCATCTTCGCTAGGGAAATATAACGAGATTTCCCAGACATATCAGGAGAAAGCCATGCCCACACAGAGACCTCATTGGCTAATCAATGGCTATCTCCAGATTAACAGGCTAGACTCCACCCCTACATTTCAATCATAAAATTAACATAGGCACATGACTTCCATACCCTGTTATAAAGGAACTCACAGGCTAGTTGGAGAAATGTATGAAAAATAATATAATGTGGTTATGTGCATTTAATATGTATTTAAAATGCTTATATTATACATATTAAAATGTGTTGATCACTCACTAGCTCTCTCTGTCCAATGATGAACTCAATAAAAATGTATTATATTTCTTAGATTTATTTGATTATTTATTAAGATTAAAAGGACAAAAATTTATGTATCTGAGATTATAACTAATAAGAGGTCTTCTCTGATCGATGCAGCATGGCATTGGTGACATCGCATAGTGGAGGGGACATATTTTATGCTATCAGAAGAAAGCAGCCTCTCCCAAAGGTACTCTGCACTTAAGTAATTGTGGACAGTGCACACTATGGGCTTCTTTTGCTTGTGCATTTGCTTTGCCACATACCAAGGCTGAGATATATTCTCTAGCAGACATAAATAAATTAGTCTTATGTAACTAGTATTTTCTAATTTTACTTTCTCAGCAATATTTCTGTATAGAGGGCTCCTAATACAAAGTACAAAGGTTATCTGCACACACTTTTTTCTCACTCCTCTATTTTCATTTTGTTAGCATATACTCCACCCTCACATCTGCTGCAAGTATTTGGCTTGTGGGTATTTTCATAATGACAAAGACAAAAAAATAAAACCCTAGTGCTCTATTTTTGATAATTCCTCAATTCAAACCCCACTAATCACATTATAACCTTACTGAATTCATTTACTTTGGACACATCATCAGGAGACTCAGCCACTAGCAGCCACCATGCTTGGTAAAGCTTAGGACCATTGAAGACAGAAAGCCTAGATAACCTCAACTGACACAATAAGGGACCTACATACCGGTGACTATAAAAATGACACAAGATGGATAACATTTCATTCTCTTGTACTTAAGGTCACGTGAGTAAAATTTGACTTGAGAGCTGCTAACAATAAAAACTTCAAAAATTGTTTAAGCCTGAAGTATTCAATATAAATAAATAACCCATCAGATAAGGAAGTGCATCGATGATTTATCAGATGCTATTATTTGTCACATTTACAGAAACTTTTCTTTTCTCTTTGTCCCATTGATTGACAGCTGTCACTGGCACAGATGCAGGGCAAGGATGCAACCAAAGATTTTTCTCTCAGCACCAGCTATCAAATCCTGGCTCCACAGGCTTGGAAAGGACCTGTGAAAGTGCTCGCACTTTGTCACATGTAATTTATAGTTTTAAAAGCTGATTACATTCACCTAGATAAGTGTCAAAAACAATCTTGAGCACAAAAACATTCAAGCTGCAGAATGTATTGTGTGATAGCATATATAATATTTGGTTGCTAACCACTCAGTATAGAATTCTTATGAAGTTATAGATACATATGAAATTATTTAAAAAATCACAGGAGTTATATATGTTACATTAACATTGTGTCATTCTCTAGAAATGAAGGCAGAAGACCTGCAATTGTGTCTATAATATTAGTCTCTTTAAAAACAGAGACAGTATCTGAAGCACACATGAAATAACAGAACTTATAAATCTGAATAATTGATTACTACTGTGGGCAATTTTCCTGGAAGGAGAATTTAGGACAGATTTGTGCACCCAAGTTAACCATTTTAAGTTTGAGTAAACCAGCTTCTTTCTAACCAATGACAATTCCTAGAAAAGTGTGAAGTTATAAATCTTCAGGTACAAATGTTTTCAGCTGCTGCAGAAATATGTACTATGTGTTTGTTCTAGAAACAAACCTTTGAAATGAAGCACAGTGCCCATGGCAATTATTTTCTAATGGTGTGCTCTGGTTCGTGATGGTGTCAAGGGTAGAGTTGTCTTCATGAGGGAGACATGGGTTCAATTCCTGGCCAATGTAAGTTATGCACAGTCATCACCCATTTGTTAGTGGAGGCTTGCACACTGTGAAGATGCAGAATGAGAGTTAAATGGAACTTCCAGATTAAGACCAACTAGAAAGAAAAGACTGACCATATACTTGTGAAAAATCAACCAACAGAAAGCCTATGGATCACAATTTGTTCAACAACTGAACATGGGCTATTGTAAGACGGAGGGGCTTTATTCTGTTGTACAGCTAATTGTTATGGTTCAGAGGCCACTATGGAGGCAACTAACAATAACAATAATGTAGTCAATGTGGAAAACTGCTTATTCTTCAAAAGATTTCATGCGTACTGTGTAAGCCAAGTTCTTGAGAACATTTCAATGCAGCTTGTGTGGTAAAATTAGTAGCCTCCACTGATATTCAGGCCAACTTATACTCAAGTATATATGGTAATTATTATATGTGAAGGTTAGTTTCCGTGTCAACTTGCTGCACCTTGAGATAGTATAGGAACATGCCAACCTCTCAATCTGAATACAGCCTAAAGATATACTCTTGGAACTATGACCCTGTGGAGAACTTGCCCTTCTTCTCCTTCCTGCCTGGATGGATCCTATGACCTGTGGTTTTGTAAGCCCATGTAGTCTGCCCACCCTTGAATCTGTTGTACACTTGTAAAGTTCCTGCTGTCATTACCTGCAAAAGACGGCATGAATTGGCTTTACCCTTCTGCTTCATGGACCAGCAGGGGGGAGTGGGGTGTCCTTCAGGTAGCCTTTATCTGACCCAAGTGGATAGGTATGGGACACATTTTGACCTAAAATACTTTCTTATAAATGGATATCACTGGCTTTCTAAATCTAGAAAGCCCAGGCTGATACACCATGTTGTTAGGTGTGATTAAGTTTATTTTGACCTACAGCGAGCAACCCTGTGCAGAATTGAATAAAACACCACCCCGTCTGGTGTCAGCCTCACATTTGTTCTTATGTTGGAGGATACAGCAGCCTCTGTATCTATGCATTTCAGAGAGGGCCTTTCTCTGTCTTGCTGAACTTGTTTCAACAAGCATGATTTTCTTCTTTAGGGACTGATATTTTCTGAAAACATGTCCAAAGTATTTAAGAGAGGAAATCTTAACCAACTGAGAGAGTTAAGGTGTATTATGCCAACCTGGCTGATAAACACGTGTGAGCTTAATTGAAGAGCTGCTTTCTGATGGTTGGATCAGGGCACAGCTGACTTAGCCAGTTCCCTGTTTCAGCTGGAAAGGCTCACTTCCTGCAAGACATCCCTGAGGAGAAGTCACACGGACCTACCTGATGCAGCCCTGGGTGCTGGACCAGGCACTACAGTGCGTACACGCTCATTGATTTGGCTTTCTTCCTGCAGTTGTTGTCATTGCTTGTGTTTTGTAAGATTGAGGGGGACTTTGTAGATCAGTGTCAGACGTATGGGCTAAGGTTGGAATTATGGACTTGGACAGCATTGCTTTGGGATACTTTCTTAAGTACACTTACCTTTTCTATGAAACTCTCTTGTGCATATGAGTTTCTGCTGATTTGTTTCCCTAGTTTACCCAGACTAACACACCAATCTTGCGTCTTAGGAGTACTTTAGTCACACGTTTCATTTTCTTCTTAAAATTTTTTGATCATTTCATTGGGAGCTCTTACAAATATCATAACATTCCATAATTCAATCATACCAAGCAGAATGTACAATTGCTACCATAATCAGTTTCAAAATATTTCTTTGTCCTTGAACTCCTTGATAACAGCTCCTCTTTATCCCTTCCTTACCCAAACCTAGTCCCCAGGAACCTTTATTTATTTATATTCCCTATTATAATTTTTTTGTTTCCATATCTTACTCAATACAATATATCCATTCATATCAATTCTATTGATTGATCCCATTCAATGTGGTTATATAATGCTATTCACTCTGCATTCTCCACCCTCTCTCTCTTCCCATACATTCAGGGAACCATTACTACTGCTACTGTTTCTGAAAGGTTATATCTCTTGACTTTCATGTACTGAATAATGTTAAATATACAAATGAACATATACAAATATAACATGATTAATGAGGTAAAACAAATAAAAGTCATAATGGTAGGGGGGGATTTTCAAAGACTAATTTGTTTGATCTTTTGGCAGTCCAGGATATTTTTGATATTCTTTACCAGTGCCATAATCCAAATCCACCAATTCTCCTCTGTCTTCCTTATTCAATGTCCAAAATTTCACACACACATATAGGGAACAATTAAAACTATCATGGCTTATGTCTGGTTCACTTCAGTCATCAACATAACCCCCTTGCTTTTCAGCACACAAAAATGGTCTTGTACAGCAGATTTATGCATTACAACATGTCTTTTACTCTCTTGATGACTTTTTTTCCCATGGCAATTGATTGTGGGATGAAAGCAAAATGAAATCCTTGATGACTTCAAACTTTTATCTGCCTATAATACGTTAACTACTAGCCCAGTTTTGTGTATATTATTCTCCTTTACATTGAGTTATAATCTTTACTGAAGACTACACAACATGATATTTGCCAGCAAATAAGTGCGTCAAATCCTTCTCATTTTTATCACAGAATATTATGTGATAATAGGAGATTGTTAATGTCTTCCTCCAATATTGATGCTGCAATTTTCTTCCTATAGTTCAGCCTCTCTGGTGATTTGCTGAGCACACAGATTGAATAAGTACAGTGAGAGGACACAACCTGGTACACACCTTTCCTGACTAAACCAGGAAGTATTCCCTTGTTCTATTCGCACAGCTGAGCACAAGTTCCAAACAATGAGAAAATGGAGTGTTTTGGAATTCCCATTCTTCTCCAGGTTATGCATTATCTCTTAGTGTCCACCCATTCAAATATATTGCAAAGCCAAAAAGCCCCAAGTAAACATCTTTCAGGAATTCTGTGCTGTCAACCAAGATTCACATGACATCAGCAATGATATTCCATGTTGTATGTTCTCTTTTGAAGCTGGCCTGAACCTCTGGCAACTCCCTGTTCATATATTGCTAAAACGTTTGTTCAATGATCTTCAGTAAAGTGTTGCTCACATACAATATTAATAATATTATTCCACTATTTCACATTATTTTGGGTCATCTTTACTTAAAATAGACACAAATAGTTATGTCTTCCAGTCCATTGGCTAACCAGCTGTGTTCCAAATTTCTTGGCATAGTGTTTCCAGTGCTTCATCAGCTTGCTGGCATTTAAATTGATATTCTATTAATTCCTGGAGCTTATGTTTTGAAAATGCTTTGATTGCAGCATTGACTTCTTCCTTCAGCACTATTGGTTAAGCCCTTCTTGCTTATTTGTCAACTCCTGGAATGGTACAATGTAAACTAGCTTGTTTGGATCAGTGATTCTATGTATTCTTTTCATCTTCTTTCAGTTCTTGCTGAATTATTCAATATTTTTCCCATATGGTATTTCTAAGAAACCACATGACCTTAAAATTCTGCTCCTATGTATATAATATAGTCCAAAGAATTGAAAACAGATACATGTACACCAATGTTCATTGCAACAATAGGTGAAAAATTCACATATGAACAAATGAATGAAACAACACAATAAGGTGATTACATATGTATCAGTCCATGTATACTAGAGAAACAAATTCAAAGAGACTCTTATGTGTATAACAAGAAGTTTATACACAAGAGCAATTGAACATTGTGAAAATATCCCAGCGCAGCTCAGTCCAAGTTCATAAGTCCAATATTATTCCATATGTCCAATACCAAGCTATAAGTCCTCTTCAGACTCACAAAGCACATGCAATGACACCAAGATAATCACAGGCCAGTGGGTGCAGAGTCTTGTGTATCCAGGGGCAGTAGAAGCATCTCAGCACTGGCAGGGTTCTTTCCCCCTGGTTGTTCCTGTTTTCAGGGTTCAGGGTATATCAGCATGCTGCCATGTGTATCATCAGCTGCAATGTCTCCCAGAGAGTAAGCGGAGAGATAGTGTGTCCCACCTCCAAGAAGGAATTACCACATTTCCCAGAATTCTCAGGAGAACACCATGTCCACCTAGAGGTTTCAATGACTATCTCCAGATTGGTTAGACTCCATCCCTACACTCTTAATTCTCAAATTGAAACCAGATTAGGTGACTTCCATGTATATAATAAAATGCTATTCAAATAATAATGAAGCTAGAATAATAGAATGCTATTAAAGTAATGAGGTTCTGACACACATACAACACACATATCTACCTTTATTTGTTTGGCATGAGTTACTCACATTCTGTAAGAACATATTACATTGGCATAAAAGCTTCCATATTAAAGGATGATAACATGTATTTTTATGATATTATATCTGATTTATTTTAACTTAATCCATACATAGTAGGAAAATTAATAGAGAGATGTATTCTTAATTCTATTTTTGACTCAAGATATTTTCACATTTAATATTTTATTTCCCTTAATTTTTGGTTTGAGAAATAATTAATGTTTGATTATGTATATATAAATAAATAATGAATTAATAACATAAACATTTCACTTTCCTCAATATCAATACTGAGATGCTTTATATACTGTTTTGAGCTCCTATTGTTCATTAGTAGTTAGTACATGATTCAGTCTTTTAAAAATTTCCACACAGCTTCATAAATACATGCACATTAAATAAATGAAAATATTTAGATCAGTCAAATGTATGCCTAAACCATTGGTTGGACATACTCTTCCTATGCATCAGGCATAATTAGGTTATTAAAAACATTCCAGAACAGATCATGTTTAGATATTTGTTGTCATAATTCTAGGTTGAGTTTGCTGAACATTTTTTTTTTAACAGAAACTGCCAACTGTGTTTTGGAGGGGTTGTACTCTTTTGCATTTCCCCTAGGGATATATGAAAATTCAATTGGCTCCCCATCCATGTCAACACTTTATCCTATTCATTTTTAAAATTTCAGCTACCCAATTAAAACCTATCTCTTTATAAATTTGCATTTCCCCATTGGATACTGGTTGGGCAATGGTTGAATACTATGATGCTAAGGAAACATTTGTTGGCTTGAATACACCCACCAGCACTGTGGGAGGAAAAAACCCTGGCAATCTGATCTTGTGATGATTTCCTCTTAATTTGTAGATAGAAGATAAATAGATGACTAGACAGACAGGTCTAGAGACAAATAGATATAGATATGAACACTTTGTGTACTCTTCGTCCACACAACTTTGCTCAGAGTGAGAACTGATGTGAAAGCACCCAGCAACGACAGACTCATACTATTGAGCGCATATGTAAAAGCTGTCTTTTAAACTCTCCTGTATGTAGAAAATTAAGTCAAAATACAAGATTAGTGTTAACACACACACACATGCACACACAGGAGAGCCCAAAAATTCATAGAAAAATTAAATTAAATTATAACAAAACTTTTCCAGGATTTAAAAAAGCCTTTCTTCTGTGTACATGTGAACAGATATGTTTTATACATGTCTGTCAATATTGATGATCTCATTAAAGAACCAGAGGTTAGTTATCCTTAGTATAACTTGTATACATGGTGGCCCCAGTGGTATTCCTGTTTAATTCATGCTTGGAACTCTTACAAAAACCAGAAGAATGCATTTGAATTAGGGTGTTAGTGAAAAAGATTGAAAGTATCATTGACTTTCAGAAGAACAAGAAATCCTGTCTTGGAAGAAAAAAGTACAACTAGAATGCTTCTTGTAAGCAAAATTGGTGAGAGTTGGTTTCATGTCCTTTGGATACGTTATCAGGAGAGCTCAGGTCTGGAGAAAGACATAGTGCTCGCTAAGATCGTGTCCATAAAAAACAGGAAGATGACTGAGCCCTGGTGGCATCGTGGTTGAGTGCGGGACTGCCGCCCACAGGGTTGGCGGTTCAAATCTAGCAGCAGCTCTCCAGGAGCAAGGCTGGATCTCCTACTCCTACCAGGGCAGTGATGCCCCCCCCCCCCAAAAAAAAAGGGTGTGGGAACAAAGGGGAACAAATGGCAACAAAGGGGTGGGAAGAGTTTAAAAGGGGCTGAGCATGGGTGGTGTAGTGGTTGAGTGCGGGACTGCGGCCCGCTGGCTTGGCGGTTCAAATCCAGCAGCAGGCTGGGCCTCCCACTCCTACTAAAGGGCAGTGATGCCCAAAAAACAAAAACAAAAAAAAAAGAAAAAGAAAAACAGGAAGACTCTCATGACATAAACTGACTCAGTGACTGCAGCAACATAACAATTGGGAGGATGAGACAGAACCAGGAAGTGTGTTCTGTTTTACAGCTCTGATGAACAAGATACAATGTGATGTCACATAACAACAGTGCTTGGATGACAACTCACTGTTCTAAATGAGGTCACAGGGCATCTCTAATTGCTGGTAGTTTGTTAGAAATGGTCTCTTTGTTAAGAGTTATTTAAATTTAAAAAAAATAGTTATTTAAATTAGCCACAGGAACCATACCATGCCACCACTGATCTAATACATATTTTATCCTAGAAAGAGTTTTCACAGGATGTTCCTGGCTGGTTTCAGAAGTAAAGTGCCAGGCCTCCCTTTGTGCTCTGTGATAGTCTGGAAACTTCTGACACTTGTCCAACATGGGTGACCATTGGACATACTAAGTAGCCTATCTTCCAACATCACAGAACTGCTAAGTTACAGCAGTATTTCAAACCAGCAGATGGGTGGTGGCTAAAGAAATTTCAGAAGATCTGAACAGAATATTTCAAAGGGCATTTCAGGAAAAGAGATAAATTATCTGATGAAATAATGCAAAGAATAGAGTTTTAAACCCAAAGTGGAATCATGCAATACACACACTCCTAAAGTGAAAGAACAAAAGGATTAGAGCTAAGAGTTATAATAAAAGCTAAATAAATGTATTCATATTCTCATTACTAAAAATTCATTCTAACAAATTTAAAATTTTGGAAAGCAAAAATAGTCAAGTGCTAAGAGATATTTTCAAATATCCAGAGTTCCAACAAAAAGTAAAAGAGACTGGATTGGAAAGGCAAGCAAGTAGCAAAAGTAATTTCTGCATCCATGTTCAGAGCAGGTATGTCCTACTGCACATTTTGACACAAATTCCATTTAAATTTAAAGTGACAATGGATGAGGTCACAGCTCTCTTTGCCTGCACATTTTCTAAAATACATATTTAAGATTTTGTGGGGGGTTTTAGTCTACCTTTTAAAAAGTGCAAGCATCAAAGATCCAGCTGATGTTTATTTCATAACAATGTGAAAAACCATTTTATAAAATGCTCATCCTAAAACTCTAGGAGAATCAAACAAAAATAAGTGATTTCCCTGCTTTTCTTCTTCCATCCACAAGAGCCTAATTTTTCCACTACACTCTGAAATGCAAGATCAGTAAGTCTTTTTTGAGGCAATTGACTGAATGATAAGGATAAAAATTGTCAGATGCTTGATTACTAATCTCAAATTTCAGCTGTACAGCATTTCTAAATGTGACATAAAATAATTTCTGAGGAAAATACATCTTTAATCCATGTGTTTTGAGTAGATGCCTTCCATCTGATTAAAGAAAAAAAAAAAGAAAAATTTCCAGAATATTACAGCTAGAAAATGTACACTATTTGGGGGGGGGGCAGGAATTACTGCTCTCTGGTGGGAGTGGGAGGCCCAACCTTGCTTCTGGAGAGCTGCTGCTGGATTTGAACCACCAAACCAGTGGGCCACAGTCCCTCACTCAATCACTACGGCATCGGGGTTCAGCTGAAAATGTGCACTATTGAAAAGAAATTACTTTCATTAATGAAATAACATTTGTAAAGTTGATAATCCAAGGACTAAGCCCTGGTGGCGTAGTGGTTGTGTGCAGGACTGCAGCCCACTGGGTTGATGGTTCGAATCTAGCAACAGCTCTCCAGGAGCAAGGCTGGACCTGCTACTCCCACCAGAGGGCAGTGATTCCCGTCAGAAAAGTTGATAATAGAACACTATTATTAATTTTATTCTTTATTCTCTTCATAATCATAGTTTTAGGTTTCTATTCTCATTAATATAACAGATCTCATTCTCAGATGAGCATTATGAAGTGAGTTAAGTTTTCAGAGTAATTTTCTAATTAGTTTCAAAATACTCTTTTAAAATATTGTTTTCTTCTAAATTGGTGTATTCCAAAATCTGATTTCCAGGCTATATGCTTAGACATTTAGAATATTGATTTAGTCGGAGAATATTAAAACTTTAGTAAGAGACTAATTTACACTTCATTTTTATTATTACTCAGGTTTATTTTTATTATTTTCTGCTAAACATTTCTTTTCAATAATATACATTTTCTAGCTATAAAACCTATTACTCTCTCCATATAATGGATTGGGAATCTAAATGTCAAGGTCACAGAGCTGTTCAAACAACTGTGGATCTTAGATATTAATTCTTTGAATGTTAGAACTTCTCTATATTAAATTATATCTCTAGAACAATGGTTTTAGACACCATTGTATTAATTAGCTACAAAATCAGAAGTTGTCCCACAGTTTTTTTCATATTTACCAGCTTAAAATTATAAGCATCTATTATCTCACATGATTTCTCAGGAACAGGAATTGCGTCCTGACCTAAATGGATAATTTTGATTCAGGGTCTCCAAAGTTAGTCATATAAGGAAAGGATTATCTTGGTCCTACACTCATACAGCTATTGGAAGGAAGATTGAGTTTTTCCCTAGCTGGTGAGAAAAGCCTATAGTTTTTTTTTGTGTGTGTGATGACAGCCACACCACGGAGTCACCTAAGTATTCCCAATATGACCCTGTCTTTTACGATAGTGAAAATTTTGGGCGTATTCTGATGTATCTAACATAAACTTGGAAGTGGCATACCAGAATTTTGCAATATTACACCATTTACATGGGACAAATTTAGTGCAATACATGAGCGCATATGAATACCAGCAGATCAGGATCAGGTCTAGATATCGATGATGATTTTTAATCTATTTTCTAAATAAACCTTCTCAAGAGTAAGTTATTTCAATAGGAGGACAGGTGAAACCAAAGATAAAAGCTGTATGCCATCCACACAATTGTTTTTCTATATGCCAGGTTGTATTTGGAATTTGAAATGAAAATACATCATCCAAATTTGGACCAATAAAATAAAATTAAATATTGAGGCATAATTAAATCAAAATATGTTAAAAGACCCATTTCAGAGGATAGATATCCTATGTTCATGGACAAGTAAGCAAAAGTTATTAACAGATCAATTTTTCCCAATGAAATGTACATCTACAATACCATCTCAAGCAAAACTAAAGCAACTAATTTTTGCAGATATTGACAAACTAATTCTAAAGTTTAAATGGAAAGAGAAAAATATCCAAAATAGCCCATAAGATATTGAGTATATGGAAGAATCACACTAACTGACTTCAAAATTTACTATAAAGCTCTAATGATCAGAATCATGGGCTATTGGTAACAGATAAGTAGATAAATGACACTTAATTGAGAGTTCACAAATGAAATCACACATATAGTCAAGTGATCTTTGACAAAGTAACAAAGGTAATTAAATCAATGTAAAAATGATCATTTTTTCAACACAGTGTTGGGAACATACTATGCACAATAATAATAATAAAAACATAGAGCTTATGTTTTTAACTCAAAGGAGATTGTATACTTAATCAAGATATGCAAAATTATAGAATTTTAAAATTTGAGTAATTTTGGACTTGATAACTGTTTAGTACAGGGTTTTTTTTGCCACATTACATTGTTTTATTACATATTACAGTATGATGTTATATGAAAAGCAAGATTCCTGAAAGAATTAAAAAAGCATTAAATTGAATTTCATTAAAACTAAGAATCACTGCGCTATGCTTCTGTTAAGAAAAATAAAATACAAGTCACTGACTGAGAGAGAGCAATTGTGAAATAAATATCACCCAGAATATTCAAAGAACTCATTAGAATCAACATTAAGCCAACAAACTATTGAGAATAAACTGGGCAAGTGCCTTAAGTAAGATGGTGTGCAGAAGTCAAATAAACATATAACAAAATGCTAGACACCATATGTTATTGGGGATTTGCAAACGAAGGCAACTACAAGATACCACTACATGCCTCTCATAATGACAATAATTAAAAATATGGACAACAACAAATGCTGACAAGGAATGCCAAATGGTATGGATGCTTTAAAACAGTCATCTGTTCTTTAGGCTGAATGTAGATTTGCCATAAAACAGCATCAAACCTCTAGCCATTTACCCAGATGAATCAAAAGTGTACGTTTGCAAATCTACCTATAAATGCCTATGGTTTTATTCATACTTGACTTCAATTAGGACTAATCTAGGTATCCTTTAATAGGTGAGTAAATACACTTGGTATTCTCAAACCACAGAGTAATTTTCAGCAGAAACACCTTCCCAAGGTCGCTGCTCTCATTAAGTGCTGCCCAGTCAATCGTGACTTGAAGTGAGCCTGTGGTTCAACATGTTCAAGAACAAAAGATGACTAAGTTCTGCATAGCTATTTTTTGTTTATTCTTAATACTATATTAATTAAATTGTTTTGTTTTAATTTTCAGTATTTCAGAGGTCCAAATATACATATTTTACTTTACCACGTTCTACACTCAAGTAATATTGTTATGAATTTCCTGAAATAATATCTCAATAAATCAAAGCCATTTATACTCTCTGTGATTGATACTCAATTTTATATATGTTGCAAATAGTAAATATTTTTTACTTTTTTTATGTAGTCAATTGTTTTATAAAGAAATTTAAAATAAAACATATTTCATATTTACCTATGTAATTATAGTTTCTGGTCCTTTTAGTCATTTATGTGCAGTTATTAAAGCAGTTTTCCTTTTTTTCTCACTGATAGGAATCTTTATATGCCAATAAAAATGAATTTCAAAAAGAGTAAAAACCTTAGACAAAAGTTTCTTGGAAGTAACTAAGAATAGTTTGTAGCTTTTTGCCACAAATATTTGACTATGCATGACAGTGGAAGCCCAAAATCCATTTGAGGGCCCACATAAGGATCAGGCATCCAGAGAATCCCTGCTGACCACAGCACAGGCCTATCATGAATAGTCTTGTTACTAGAAAAAGAACATTACAAAGTTTATAATGGAATATTTCATTAGTTAAAATGTGATACCTCAACATGTGATGTTCATTCTGATCCATATTAAGGTTGTTTCAGTTTTTAATATATTCTGCTTTTTAAACCAATAGTTTTATAGGCATATAATTTATACATCATACAATTTGATAGTTCTACCATTCAAACATATCAAAGAGAATTGTATAATCACTACTACATCAATTACTACATCAATCACTACTACAACATTACCAATCCCACCCCTTGTTTAATCACCTTTAAAATAAGTTGTGCAGTCACAGTACATACTAGTGCTCCCTCTCCACTCCTGCCTTCATTATTTACTCTCAGAATCTCCTTTCCTTCTCCATCCCCCACCCCCACTCTTGCATTCCCTATAACCCCTTGTAGCAGTTGTTATCATGATGCAGCCATTCCTCCTGCGCTTCACAGTTTTAATGACATATATTCAAATATAATATAATTCAATAGTCTGATCATATTAAATTGTGTCATTAGCAGATCTTTGTGCATTTTCCCACAGCTTGCTTCCCTTTGAAATTTTCTGTTCACTCTTTTACCTCATTATTTTTCACAGGATATTTTCTCCTGTGGCATAGTAGTCTTGCAATAGGCTACTAACCACAAGGTCAGCAGTATGTGACCACCAGCTCCAGGAGAAAGTTGGGACTTTGTGCTATCCAAAAGAGTTACCATTTCTCAATCCCACAGGTGCAGTGCTAGTTTGTCCTTTCTGGTCACTATAGGTCATCGTCAACTCAACGATAGTATGTTTTTTTGTTTATGTTCGATAGCATACTGGCTACTAGAAATACAATCTAATTATATCCAAATATATTTAATATCAAATTTTCCTGAAATGATGTCTTATAGTTCCAATTGCTTACTTGCATTTAAATAATTTCAGTTCTTAATATGTTCTGTTTTCCATACACTGGTCATATGTTTTTTAACTTAGCTTTATATATTTATGACTACACCCTCCCAATTTAACTATTAAAGGTACTGTTAATCGCAGTCAATAGCATACCAGATTACTGGGTTTTCAGGCCAAACTATTCCAGCATATCATATTTCCTCTGTTTTTCACAAACTCACAGTTAAGCCATACAAACATCATGCCTGCATCCCCTAAAATTTTTACTTTTCACAATCTTAATTTTCACTCATAAGCAAATGTGGTGAAGAAAGTGGGTGGTGCCTGGCTATCAAGAGATTTAATGTCTGTGGTACTAAAGACATCAAGTCAAACAAGCAGCCATTTAGCAGGGAAGCAAATAAACCCACATGGAAAAAGCACACCAGCCTGTGTGATCATGGGGTGTTGACAGAATCAGGTATCAGGTATCAAAACAAATATATTCATGTGAATGAAGAGGGTTGGAGTGGAGACTCAAAGTCCATCTGTAGACAATTGGATATCTCCCAGAGTAGGTTTAGAAAGATGGTTCAGCTGAGGTGTATTATTACACTGAAAAATCACACATCACACCTTCTTGGTGCTGAATGCTTCATCTCCATCGCTACCATGACCCAGTTCTGCCCTACAAATCTGACTAGCCCAGAGAGCACACATAGGTTCAGAAGAGAGCTCTCGACTCATGGAATTCAGGAAAGATAAACCCTTGGGAAAAAGTACTATTGATATTATCAGGGTAAAGGAATGGTTGGGGAGGGGGAAGTGGGAGAAAGGACAAACCCAACACAAGCTTGGATATATAGCCACCCTGCCCTAAAGGAGATGAATAAAAGAAAAGTGGATGAATGGATATAATGGAAAGTGTAATATATGAAATAATAATAATATTTAACTTATCAAGGACTCAGGAGTATGGGTGAGAGGAGGAGGGAGAGGAAAAAAGAGGAGCTATACCAAGGGCTCAAATAGAAAGTGTTTTGGAAATGATAATGGCAACATGTACAAATATTCTTGATACAATTGATATATGGAATATTTTAGGAGCTGTAATAGTCCCCACTAAAATTATTTTAAAAATTAAACTTCCAATCTAAGTTACTAACATCACATGTTTACAAAACCACACAAGGATGAACAGGGACTTAAATTTGTCATCATGCATTGAATAAAATATTACTTAAAAATTATCCCTAGACTTAACCCCGGTGGCAGTGGTTATGCACAAGATAGTGGCCCACTGGGTTAGAGGTTCAAATCCAGCAATACTCTCTAGGAGCAAGGCTGGGCCTCCTACTCCCACCATCAGGGGGCAGTGATGCCCCCCCAAAAATTATTCCTATATCTCATGACAGAATATATTACTTGTAGTTTTCAGGAATATAATGATTTTAATACTTTAGCAAGAGTTCTTGACTATTACTCAAACATATTCTGATAGGGGATTGAAGGTTTTATACAGATTTTCTTTTCCCTTTGTTTTTGACCCTCTTAGACTTTTTGTCTAACACCACTTGGCATTTTAAATGGGAAGGTGTCACCATTCTTCAAATTAAAATGCACTTACAAATGCATTTTTATGTGCAATGTACATTAAAAGAGCTCCTATAGAAGTTATATTATTCAGAACTATAATGTAATTTTAGCATTAAAACATTTTATCACAATAGAATCACCAGCTCTAATTTATTTCTTCTCCAAAAAAATTTATATTTTCTCTCTTCATCATTTAGTCTTCTGAAAAGCCAGCAAGTACTTCTTCCTTTATTAATGGCACCATAGAAAATAGTTACTTAGATGGGTATGGATTGGGCTTCTGAGTTTCCAACATTTCCAGTAAATGGAGTAGAAATACTTATTTTGTGTGCATATCAAACTGTATGCTGAATAAGTACAGACCATCTTTATGTAGCTGCCACGAAATACAGTGAATGTTCAGATTTATGATATAGATTAAACTGATCAATGTGATAATTAATATTGCAAATAATATTTTCTTATCTCAACTTTCTGCCTTTTTACTTTCCATTTAACTTAAATCAGTTTGTGGTTGTTTGAGACTGTGCAGTTCAATCCAACTCATAAGGACCCTAGGTAAAACAGAACCAAAATGCTATCTTGTCCTACACCATCCTCACAATTTTGATACTTGAGCTCATTTTTGCAACCACTGTGACAATCACTGTCAGTGAAAAGCTTCTTTCTAATTGACACTCTATTTATCAAACTTGATGTCCTTTTCTAGGGACTAGTCTCTTCTGTAAACTTGTTCAAAGTACATGAGAAGCATCATCATCCTCTAACTTAAAGAGCATTCTGGACTAACTTCTTTCAAGACAGATTTGTTTGCTCTTCGGGCAGTTCTTCACCAATACCATCTTGTTCTTCACCAACACCATCTTGTTCTTCACCAACACCATCAATGTTCTTCACCAACACCATCTTGTTCTTCACCAACACCATCAATGTTCTTCACCAACACCATCTTATTCTTCACCAACACCATCTGTGAAAGGCAGCAATTCTTCTCTAGTCTTCCTTATTCATTATTTAGTTTTCACGTGCATATGAGGCAAGAAAAATACCCTGACTTGGGTGCCCTTTAGCATATCAAAGGGGTTACTTGCTGCAGATGTGTTTGATGAAAAATGTGGTTTTATTTCTTGACTACTACTACATGAACATCGATGATGAACCTCAGTAAAATGAAATTCCTGACAACATCAATCTTTTCTCCATTCATCATGGTGTCAATTGCTAGTCCAGGTCTGAGAATGTTGGTTTTCTCTTCACTGAATTACAATCCATACTAAAGACTTTCTTTTATCTTCATAAATAAGTGCTTTAGGTCCTCTTGGCTTTTAACTAGCCAGGCTATGTAATCTGCATATCACAAGCTGTTCCCTTTCATTTTGCTGTATTCTATATTTCTAATCTATCCCCGACTGAAGTTGAAGGGAGAAGTCATAAGGAATCTGTGATAACAAATTTTAGACCACCATAGTCAACGAATCATTTTTTTACCATTGACCTTTTCCCAGGCTTGTGTCCAATTCTAACATTTTTGTCAATACTGCCTACACTAACTATAAGCAAAAATTACTGTCATATATTTTGGGACTATCTTTTTCCTCTGGTTCTAGGTCTTTAAAATATAGCAAGTACAGCTTCATTCTGGAACTTAACAGAAAGGCAAGGAAAATGAAATTTCAGACCTTATATTCTAAACATTTAAAAATTATTTCTACAAAAAATTTTAAATTCAAACACTTTTGTTGGAATACTGGCTCTGCCACTCTGTGTTGTGTAACTTTGGAAATTATTTTAAACTTATGCTACTTCAATTTTTCATCTCTTATTATCTTCAAAATGTAAATAAGAATAAGTATCTTTGAGTTATCAATAAATTATCCCATTAAAAAGTCTTAGAGAATTTCTTAGTGGATAGTAAATCTCATTAAGCACTATCAGTATCTTTAATATTTTCCTTGAAACAATATTCATCAATTTGTTTCCATCATTACCTTCAAAACAAGTGGTCATTCCACAGTCATCAGAATGACATGAATCAAACTCTGTTTATATTCAAAGTGAAGAAGACTTGCAAAAGTTTAACCATTGGAAAATTGTTTTGGTGGGGGTGGCTTATTTGATTTAGTTTCGTTTATAACTTTGCTGAGAAATGTGACATGGAAAGTATAGAACAGAGAGACTGAAAGTACAGAGGGGATGCTGCTTCAAGGTCCATGTTCTACTTACAGGAAAATTTGTATCCTTGCTATTAGGTGTCATCCTCTTGGTTCCAATTCTTATCAACACTGTACACAACAGAATGACCCTGTTCAGTTCTGCTCCTTCGTCTCATTTTTGCTATGTGTGAACCCACTGTGGTAGCTACAGTACCAACTCATCTCACTGAAGGTCTTAGTCTTCAACTACTTTACCAATATGATGTCTTTAAGTACTAGTTTCCCCTTATAACATATCCAAGATATAGAAGAGTAAGTCTTGGATTCTTGTTGTTAAGAACCACTCACGCTTCATTTCTTCCAAGCCAGATTTGTTTGTTCTTCTAGAAACCTATGGTATATGTTGAATAATCTTCACCAACACCTTAATTCAAATTAATTTGCTCTATTATGTGCCACCAAATAGAAAATTAATTGCTTTTTCTAAGAATATGTTGTTTCAATTCCAACAAGTAATTTCCTATTTTTCATGATGTTTCCTACTTGAAAATCAGGGTGCTGGAATTGTACTATATTCACATTTTATTCTCTTTCTACTTTCACTGAATTTCAGAGAACTGTGTAATTATATGTAGACTTTGTCAATACTTTTCTGAAGGTAACATAATTTTATAAGTACCTAATTTATTTTAAAGACAGAATTAGTAAAATTCAATGGTTTAAATTTTCTCTTTAATAATCTACTTAATAAAAAGAAAATTTGCATATGCTTAAATTCACACTAAGCTGATGTAATTTATTTGTTGGATTTTCTGCAAAAAAATCTTAATCAATATAAAGGCACATGAAATGACTTTGAAATCTATTTAACTACATAATAATGGCAAAAATGTTTAACACATATTACTTTGTTTAAATTTAAAAACAGTTCTATGGTATAATAGCTATATTTTCTCTTCAAAAATTCTGAGATAGGCTATAAATCTCTTGTACTTAATTTAAGGTCTTATGACTTAATTAGCAGATCCAGGTTGAGATATGAACACACTAAACTTTGTGTTTTTAACTAATATATAATAATTATCTTTAGGGTCTCTTCTTAAGATTTTCAGCATATTTACTCTTATTGTTGAAAAATGATGTTCAACTGACAAATTTGATGGTAAAATTGTCAAAGTACAATAATTTCTAAAGAACCATTTCAAATGAAGTATTTAAATTTCCAACAACCCAGTTCTCCCTTTTGTTTCTGGGTAGTAATCAGCTGAAAAAAAACATTGTCTCTAGCCTGCTATTATCTAAGCCCTGTTCCAACTGAGTAAGATTAACTACTGCTCCCCTTCCTTCTGGTCTTTCTCCACATATGAACCCAAGTTGATATTTCTGCAGCATAGGACTTTCACTTCATTATTTTGTATAAGGATTACAATCAAAACCAAACAAACTGCCATTGAGTCTAAGTGACCCCCTGTGGATTTCCAAGACTGTAGCTGCTTACTGGAGTCGAAAGCCCAGCCTTCTCCCCTGCCGCTGTGGGAGGTTTGGAACTGGTGACCATGAGAACCACAGCCAACTCTGAGTCAGGACACCACCAGGGCTCCCTGTGATTAAAATGTATCTTTCTAGTTGTTTATCTTTCAACTTCGCCCTCATGATATTCCACAATCTAATCCCAAACCACTGTTTTATGGAATTCCACCATTATTTCCCTTTAAACTTAAACTTTGTTTTGATATTAAATGTTATTAACTTGTTTTTAATTTTTGTATTAAGTTTGGAAATCACCATTTTGTATTGCTGAGTGTCCAGCACCGTTCCTAATAGGGCATATTATTGTTATTTTTCACTGGCTCCAAGTCCATTTTGAATCATGATGATCCCTTCTCCCATGTGCGCACAGTGGCACTGCCCTAGAATGCTTTCCACACAGATTTGAGTGCACGTAACCAAATGTGTCTTTCAAGATGCGTCAGGTTAAGTTTCAACTGCCAGTCCTTCAGCAAGTAGTTAAGTCCTTAACCACTTCAGCTTCCCAAGGAGTCCTAACATATCACTAAAAAAATTAATTTAAAGATCACAGCTTTTTAGTCAAAACTCACAGCAGCCCTTTAGGACAGGACAGAGAGGTTTCTTTTTATTTCAAAGACTTTAAATCTTTACTAGATTAGACAGTCTTATCTCTGCCCCTGGATCATCTGGTGGTTTAGATATGTAGACCTTGTGGTTAGCAGTTGAATGAGTTTGCCACTAGGACTCCTTAATGTGGGATACTCGAGAAAAGATGAAAAGCTATTGAAGAAAATTCTCATGGATTATATAACTATTATTAAAACAAATATAAATTCTTACTTACATACTTTGCACATTAAATTAGAGCAGAAAATAGCATTCAGTTATAAAAGGTTCAGTAAATTTCGGTCAGTGGCCTCAGATCTCTATAAAAACTTTGCTTCATTAAAATACAAAAATAAACACTTGGTAAATCAGGGTACTTAATGAGCTTGGTAAATATTCATAAGTCCACGATGAAACTTGTAAAATAATGACTGGAAATTTGAGGGAATTGGCTTTATAAATTGCAAATGACACATTTCTTATTTTCTCCAGCTTGATAAGTTTATAGTTAGCAGCACAACACATTGCTACTATTTTTTATAAAGAACACATAAAGCAACAATTTGTTTAGCTCTGTGGTGGCATTAAGCAATCAAAACATCCTATTTGGCATTAGGCTGACACCAGTCAATGAAATCATCTGTCAAATGAAACTATTTTATGATAAACAACATGGTAATTGGATATTGTCATCCCAACTCCCAGTCCTCTACCCCAATAGGAAACCTTGTAAATTTAATATCACCAGAAGGAATGACTGTGTATAATGAAAATTAAAGGGCACACTATTTCCTTAGAGAATTGTAAAGAATGAAGAAGGATAGTAAATCAACAATCCAAATTTAATCCAGCATTGTTAAGTACCAATTGTATAGACATTTATTCAGTTCTACAGTCCTGTGTTCAGGACTATCAAAAAGAAATGTGCACCTTTGTACACTTGGGAGCATTAAAATGCAAAATTTTCTTGGTTAAGATAATGACTGGGTGGTCTAAGCCTGATAATTGTACCAATAGTCTGTAAAAACTCTGAGCAGCAACAGAGGAATGATGATGTCTTAAAGGAAAATAAAGCAGAATTCTCCATCAAGATGGTTAACAGAACACCTAAGTTTAATTTTGTACTCCCCTCAAACAGCAAGATCTTAATACATTGATATGCGATGTGCTGAATTAAGATATATATTATTGATTTTTGTTGCTGTCATCGTTTTGTTTTATTTTGTCACTTCATCTTGTGATGTCCTCTTTTTCTGTACATACTATTATCTCTGCAAATATATCTCAATAAAATAGGCTGCCTGAATAATCTGGAGGAGAAAACAACAGGACTGATGGTTGTGGGGAGATATGGAAGATGTGGAGGTAGGGGAAATGAGGTGGTGTTGACTATCCCAGGGACAAGGGAACAACAGGTGATCCAAAATCAGTGGCTAGCTGGGTGTAACAGGCCTGAAAGGGATTAATCAAAAGTAATGTAACAGAGAGAAATTACTGAAACCCAAATAAAGGATAAGCATGATATTGGAATAAAAGAAAAGTAAAAGGAAATAGAGGATGGAACTGGGAGGCAAAAGGTATCTACAGAGGTTTAAATACAGGCATAAATATAGATGAATATATTTATATATAACGGTGAGGAACTAGATCTACATGCATATACTTAAAGCGTTAGCATTAAGGCAGCAGATGAACATTGGACCTCCTCTCAAGTACTTCCTCAATACAAGAATACTTTTTTCTACTAAATTGGCATTCCTTGATGTGCACCTTCCCAAAACAATCACCAAAGACAAATGTGTGCACAAATAAAAGTGGTGAACAAAGGGCATGGTGCCCGGCTATCAAATATATAGCATCTGGGTTTTAAAGGCTTGGAAGTAAACAAGCAGCCATCTAGCTCTGAAGCAACAAAGTCCACATGGAAGACGCATACCAGCCTGTGTGACCACGAGGGGTCAATGGAATCAGTTAGCAGTCATCAAAGAACAAAAATCATAACATTGCATGCCAACCTTGCTGGAATGTTTGCTGAAAAAAAAGGTGTGCATAAGCAAATGTGGTGAAAAAGCTGATGGTGCCTAGCTATCAAAAGATCATCTGAGTTCTTAAAGGCTAGAAGGTAAATAAGTAGGCATCTATCTCAGAAGCAAAAAATCCCACATGTAAGAAGCACACCAGCCTGTGTGACCATGAGATGCCTAACAGATCAGGTATCAGGCATCAGAGAACTAAAAATTATATCATTGTAAATGAGGAGAAGTACAGATTGGGGACCCAAAGTTCATCTGCAGGGGAAGCGACATCCCAATGCAGAAGGGTCATGGGGAGCAGATGAGCCAGTATAGCAATGATGAAATATACAACTTTTCTCTGGTTCTTAAATGCTTCCACCCTCCCATTATTGTGATCTGAAATCTACCTTACAAGTCCAGTTAGACCAGTGGACGTACACTGGTACAGATAGGAACTGGACACATCTGAAATCTACCTTACAAATCCAGTTAGACCAGAGAATGTGCACTGGTACAGATAGGAACAGGAAATATGGGGAATCTGGGATAGGTGATCTCCTGAGGACCAGTGTTCAGAGAGATGATATGGGAGTTAGGGGTGGAAGAAAGGTGGAGTAGAAAGGGAGTCTGATTGAAGGGATCTACATTTAACATCCTCCCTGGAGTATGGACAACAGGGAAGTGAGTGAAGGGAGATATTGTACAGTATGACAAAATAATAATAATTGATAAATTGCTAGGGGCTCATGAGGAAGTGGAGAGTAGGGAGGGAGTGGAAAAAGTAGGAGCTGATACCATGGGCTAAAGAAGAAAGAAAATGTTTTAAGAAGGATGCTAGCAACAAATGTACAAATGTGCTTTGTATACAATGGATGTATGTACAGATGGAGATGAGTTATATGAAATGATTAAAAATATATATTATTATGGTAGACCTGCAATTGACATTGTCACTGGATATTATTGTAAATTTTACCTGACAACCCATTCCCATTAATTGTGTAAATATCATCCAATAACTGAACTGCTCATTCTGTACATGGTGAATAATTCAGATATTGTGAAAGGTATTCAGATTACTCTAGTCCAACGGTGTACTCTCTCTCTCAACAGTGTCATCAAAATTAGAATTAGTGACATCATTAATGGAAGATCCTTATTCTCCAGGGACATGATAGACAAGATTCTTTACCATAAATTAACAAGAAATCTCTAACGGAAGATTTGTCAGTCTCACTAAATCCTACTTCCAATCATGGAATAATGAGTTCTTACAATATAACCCTGCTTGATATCTGTCCCAATAAAGGAATCATAGACAATATAGGTGATATAGCTTAGTATGGTAAAAAAAAAAAAATTGGTGCCTGGCTATCAGATAGAATGATGTCTGGAGTCTTAAACGCTTGTTTTCAAACAAATGTCTATGCCTATATTATAAGTAAAATGTCAAATAAGTTCACATGGAAGCAGTATACCAATATTCATGATCCTAGGTTTATAAATTATGTAATACAATTATGGAAGGAATAGTATAAAAGCTTTAATTGTGAGATTCTGATTTGCAGAAGACCGTGCATGACAGTGGAAACCCCGTATGCATTTGCAAGGTCTACACAGGACATAAGTCTCTGGTGATTTCACACTACTCATAAACAAGGGATGGGAGTAAACTAATGACCAAACAGAGCATTTGACAGATGACATTAGGAGATCAAAACGATAAACCTGACTTGAATGGTTAAAGCCTTGTCATTTGATACCCTCTGTGTTAGTCCAGGTAGACTAGAGGAACAAATTCAAGGACACACATATCAATATAATGAAAGGGTTTATATACAAAAGGAATGGGTCATGGAGGAAGCATCCCAGCCCAGTCCAGTCCAAAGTCATAAGTCCAATATTAACCCATATGCCCGAAATCAGTCAATAAAGTCTTCTTCTGACTCACAAAGTCACAGGTCAGTGGTTGCAGAATCCCGGTGCTGGCAGGGCACCTCGCCTCCGGGGCTCAGGGTCCACCAACAGCAGAAGCAACTCATTGTTGGCAGAGGTCTCCATGTGGCCGCCCCAGCTTCCAAGGTATGGCTCCATTAGGGCAAAGCCTTGTGGTCTCTCCGCCGGCTCCTCCAGCTTCTCGAACGCTGCCAGCTTGTCTGTGATTAAACATCTGTGAGACTAACTCCTGGGGAATATAGATTCTCATCTTCACGAGGGAAATATCATGAGATTTCCCAGACATCTCAGGAGAAAGCCATGCCCACATAGAGGTCTCAATGGCTACTCAATGGCTATCTCCAGATTAACAGGCTAGATTCCATCCCTACATTTGAATCATAAAATTAACATAAGCACATGACTGCCACACCCTCCCTGATATACTTTGGACCTGATCTGGTTTTCAATATTTTTTGTGGTTTGGTTTGGTTTCTTCTATTGGGATTTATCTCTGATATGTATAGCCTTCTAGAATTTTTGCTATACATTTTTCTATTTTTTCAGTGTATGAAAGCCAGGATTTATAAACCTAAATAGCCAAGTAGAATAAGGCTTCCTGGGGCCTATGTTGGAGTGCAGGGATGGCAGGAGATTGTAAAAGGAAGGGAACTGATCACAAGGAGTTCAAGAAGGGAGAACATGTTTTTTGAAACTGATTGCAGTAGCAAATATATAATACTGCTTTCTCTGATTGAACTATGGAGTGATATGAGATCTGTAAGAGCTGCCAATAAATTGGTTCTAAAAAACTAAAATAAGTGGACCACAGACATATACAGATATATGAGTGGAGTTTGAGCACTCACATAAACTTAATTCCTGATCTAAAAAAAATTAGTTCTTAAGATATGGCCTTGGCGCAGGGCCGCGGAAGGGTGGGGTGCGCAGGTAGCTAAAGATATGGCCTTATTTGATTCTTGTTTTCATAAAGAGATCAAGGAAGATATGAGTGCTATAGCAAAGGGTGATGAAGAAAGAAGATGATGTCCAAGTATCAGAAAGAATAGCATCTGGGATCTTAAAATAAGCAGCCATCTAAGTGGGTCATCAGCTAAGTCTATGCAGAAGAAGCACAACCAACAACATGATAAAACATTATTAACAATAAAATCCAAAATCAGAAAATCCAAAATCAGAATAGGAGACTATATCATACATAGCTTAATCAAGTTTGCAGAAGGCTATGTATGTCATGTATACCTATAAAAGCCCCAAATCCATGTACAGTGCCCCCACGTGACCTCAGTCTCCATGGAAATCCTTAGGTAAATTGACCAAGGATACATATAGTCTTGCCTCAGACAGAGTTCATCAGAATGAATTGCTGCATAGTTAGGGTAAAATTAATATTGTGTCATGTGTGTTTTTTTTTTACCCATTTTCAATTTGTTCTAGTTTTTATTACATTCTGCTGCGTTTGTGCGTTTTATTCTGTTGTAGTTGCTGGAATTTCTGTTGTTTCTTTTCTTTTCTTTCTATTTTTTTTACTTCACTGATTTCCTTTATATGAAACTCAGGAAAGGTAAATCTATAGAGACAACAACTTGATTAATAATTACTTAGGGTTATGACAAGTGGTTGGGGGAAATAGGAAGCTAATAATGGAAACAAGAATGGAAGACATAATCTAAAACTGATTGGATTGATGAATTAATGAACATCTCTATAAGATACTTAAACATTGAGTGAAAATTTTACATTCATTTTTTTCCAGTACTAAAATAAATAGAATTCTTTGAGTATCCTCAGAGAAATTAGAGTATTGTGTTCATCAGATCACATACTATATATATATACATATATATGTGATAATTAAAGAATAATAATAAGAGATGGAATACTTTAAAAATATGAACATTCTTCATAAAATGGTTTAATACTAGTACAAATGTTAGGTTACATTGGTGATAAGATAGCTACTTTTTATCTTTCATTCAGTTGTGACTCATAGTGACCCTATAGAAATAATGCAACTGCCTCATATGGTTTCCACAGCTGTAAATCTTCCCACAGGAAGACTGCCACACTTTTTTCACCAGACGGTTCCCTAATAGTCTAGTGCTAAGTAATTGTGCAGCTATCGCATTTAACCTAACATATTCCAAACCATCCAAACCAAGTGGATTCTGACCATAGAGACTATATCTTGGCCATAACTTGATGGCAGTAGCTTTTCATGTTTTAGGATACATCAGATCAGATGCTATGATGGCATTTCTTTTTCAAGGAACCTTTTAAATAGGTATAACCATATGGGAAAATATCAGAGACCTGGGAAAGAAATTCAAAACCTGTTTCATATTTTAAGCTAGCAACCTATATTTCACATGGATGATTGAGATTAAATTTCTTAGCTGTAGCTTCTAATTTCCAAATCATGATTCATTTTATGTGTGGGTGGGTTGGTGATGTTCTTTTGGGTTAACTTATTTACTCATTTCATTTTCAGATTCTATTCCATGAATATTTGTAAGGTATATTCTATTTTGCATAAACAAAGATGATTGATAGGTATAGAAACAAAATAAAGCATGTGCTGCCTTATTTAACTTGCTAATTAATTATAGCACTTGCATGAAAAGTTGGAAAAGGAAAATAGAATTGAAGCATTTGAGTTATAGTATTAGTACAGCGTGTTCAATATACTAAGGCTGCCAAGAGAATAAATAGGGCAGCCTTGGAATAGCTGTAACTAGGATGTTACTTAGAATTTAGAATGGCAAGAACTTGGACCTGATTGCTTTGGACCCTTCATCAGGAAAGTGTAACTATTTCTAACAATCAGTAGGAAAGTACATCAGGTTGCTGTGTTTTGGTATTATGTGATTAGTCTCGCAATGCTTACCTTACCTTTTACACTCAGATAAAACATCAAGTTCAGTGCCATCAGGTTGATGTCAATTCATAGCAACCCTACAGGACTGGGTAGAACTGCCCAACTGTGACATTCTGAGATCCTAACTACTGAGAGCAGAGAAAGTCAGGACTTCCCCCACTGGATGGCTGCTGGTTTCCAGCAAAGCAGATATGGGGGATCACAATGCAAATTGCAATTACTATGCAACCTGGATGCCTTTCAAACTTAGATAGTTAAAAATAAAGGGCAATATATACACAGAACATTTCAAAGTTTTGAAACACTGTAGTGCACACGATTTCCTAATAATTGCTTTTAATGGGGTTGTGCCCCGGTGCAGTAGTGGTTTTGTGTGGGACTGTGGCCCACTGGGTTGGCGGTTCAAATCCAGCAGCAGCTCTCCAGCAGCACGATTGGGCCTCCTGCTCCCACCAGAGGGCAGTGATGCAAAAAATTGCTTTTAATCATTCAGTTAGAGATTAGGCAATCAAAAGCCAGGCAAATTCATTGTCATTGAATTGATTTTTAACTCATAGCTACTTATATACAGAGAGTATAATTGACCCAGTAGTTTTTCAAGGCTGTCAATATTTAACAAAGCAGAAGCCTCATTGTTTCCGGAATGAGAGCTCATGGTGGGTTCATACTGCTAACCTTTGTGGTTAGCAGCCTGATGCACAACCCACTTAAACCAGGGTATTTCTTAGAGAGTTCAAGAAAGGCTTTTAAATTTTTTGCCTTGTCATCCATTTTGTTCCCCTGTTTGAAAAAAATAAACAAGTAAACAAACAAAATCTGACATGGATGATATTGCTTACTGTGGTTTCTATATGCAGTCATACTTATATTTGATCAACGAATACTAGGATCATTAGTTGTATTTCCTTAATTAAATAGCAATAACAGTCCTCTCAACTTTCCTATTTTGCTTGAGAGTCTGTTTCACCTTTGGTGGTACTAAGCTCAACTTGGCAGCTTCATCTTATTGTTTTCTTTATTTGTAATACTCTTTCACTGATAGGAGCACTTCACAGTTTTGAATATGCATGTAACATCTGTTTTATTTTCAATAACATTTCATGCTGCAAATGTAAATATGATCTTTTTTACTTCAACAAAAATGCACACATATTGTAATTATAATGAAGGCTGATTACAACATCCCAGTTTCTAAATATCCTACCTTTGCCTTCAAAATGTTTTTTGAACTTGTAAAGAGGTAGGAACATGGTTTACAACCATATGCTACAATATTATTCTCATCTTGTCATAGTTTTAGTCTTATCTGTTTGCCTTTCATTTATTGTAGTGTGCAAGATCTCGAAATTGCACCCTTGTCACAACCTACCCAAGTGGGTTTCAGAGATTATAATTCTTTACAGAAGCAAAAAGCCTCACCTTTCTCCCACAGAGTGGTGGGTGGCTTCAAATGGTAAACTTCAAAGTAGGCATTCGTAATTCACTATCCTATCAGGTCAGCATTGGAACTCTAGAAAATAGGTAAAGTATCATTACTACCAAGATATATATATAGGCACATGGTTTACCATACACAAAGAAATTCAAAATTAAATGTATTTTCCCCAGGTTTGAAATTAGACCATTTGCTACAAAGACTTTGAAGTTCATGTCAATGTTACTTTTTCTCCTTTTGTAACCACTCATCCCAGTATTAGGTCCAATAGGGAAGGAAACAGGAGATTTTTCAAGGCTTTGACGTTTTTCCCTGTTTTTTTTTCCCTATTATTTATGGTGTATAACCCATGGGGAAATACACATAAAATCAAGTTGCACAGTTCATGTCATCAGAACAAGGAAAGCATTCTAGTAAATCCCTATGTATTCCATCCTATCTTGTTTATTACCCCTTCCAACCTTCCTCCTTCCTTCCTTCCCTTCTCTCTGCCTCCTTCTTTTCACCTCACCATAGCCTTTATGTATGATTATTTTAGTGTGAAAAGCATTATAGTTTTTATCTTTTATATTATGACTATTGCATAATATTTGTTTTTTTGAGATAGATTAACTTTACTGAACATAATGTCTTAGACGCCTGTCCATGTCGTGGGGTGTTTGACAGTTTCAGTATTGTTTCTTAAAGAAATGAATAATTCTCCACTATAGGTATGCACCTGAGATTATCCATGCATCCACAGGTGCACTTTTTGATAATTTTCCTATCTTTGCTAGTATAGAAAGTATTGAAATAAACATGGGTGTGCATACAGCTGTCTTTACTTTGTTCCTTATTTATTTGGGGTATATGCCTACCAGAGAAATTTCACCGTCTTTTGGTATTTTTATTCACATTCATCCAGGAAATTTCATATTGTTTTACATAATGGCTATAGATTCTGCGATCGTACCAGCAGTGGAATGAGGGCTAGATCTCTTCACATCCTCTCTAGCATTTGATATTTTCCTTTAAAAATTATAAAGTTTGCTAAATGTTATCATGATAGTACCTCCTCATTGTTTTAATTTGTATTTCTCCTTTAGAAAATGATATCAAGTGTCTCTTCATCTGGAATTGTCTGCCAGGATGTCATGTTTAGTGACCTGTCCACCCATATCTTCTGCCCATTTTTTTTTTCAGATTAATTATTTGTGTGTGTGTGTGTGTGTGTGTTTTAACAATGTAGGGCTCATGAGGGAGGGAGAGTGGAGAAGGAGGGCAATATTGGGAGCTGGTACTGGGGGCCTAAGTGGAGGGAGGATGTTTCCGGGGTGATGATAGCAACAGGTGTGCAAATGTGGTATGCACACAATTGACATATGTGTTGATCATGATGGTTGTTGTATGAGCCCCCAATGCAATGATTTTTTAAAAAGGGAGGGAGAAAGAGGAGCTTATACCAAGGGCTCAGGTAGAAAATATTTGGAAACGAAGATGAAAGCATGTGTACAAATATCCTTGATGCAAATGATGTATTGAATGTTTTAAAAGTTGTAAGAGCCCCCAGTTAAATTAATGAAAAAATGTATTATAATTTTCTATATATTTTTTAGAGTGCATCATTTGTTCTGATATTTCATTGCCAATTTTGCCCCATTCTATGAGTTCTTTCTTTATCTTTTAATAAAGTATTTTCATGTACATAAGTGTCATTTTTAAGAGGTTTCAGTCTTCTATTTTGTGCTCTCCAGGCTGGATGTTTCCCCTTGTTTGGTACTGTAGATATGCCTTATTCTAGGGCCCTTACCCTTGTCTCTAGTTTTTCTTTGATGATTACTGTAGTTCTTTTATTGTAGGGTTTGTATTTTAACCATTAATAAATCTTGAGTTCATTTTTACATTTGGTAAGAAGTTGGCATTTTTTTCCTCCATGCTGATCCATTGGCATGCATATGTGTTATTGTACAGATACCAAGCTTTATAATTACCATGCCATTAGGATAAGCTTTAGAATCTGGGAATGAGAAGCCTCTAATTTTGCTTTCCTTTTTAGTAGTGTTTTGTTTTTCCTGGATTTCTTTCTTTTCCATACAAAATTGGTGATTAGTTTTTACATTTATTTGATAATTTTTCTGTGATTTGGATCAGAATTCTTTGAATTAATGGAGTGTTTTTGGTAATATTGACATAGAAAAATCAAAACTTAATATTATGATAAAAATCACACTGGTCCAATTTTTGATAATACATGTATGTTAAATTTTTAACAGAGCTAATTATTTTTAATTGGAGATTTGAATTTTTATTAACTTATACCAACCAAGATGTGATTTTCTAAAAAATGTTTTCTTTCTGATGGCCGTTACAAAGTAGATGAGCTGAAGAAACATTCAGGATGTTTTTCTTCTCAGGTTCATAGGTCAGAGAGTCCCAAATATGGATAGCAATGCCTGGACTTGTTTAAATATTCTTCATATACACAAATACAAGTTTATACCAGTGGCTTACATTTAAAACACTATTCTCCAATAATACTAGAATGTTCTATAAATTAGAAAAGGTGATAAATTCAAGGAGGTACAAACACAAAGTTTTCTTCCCTGTAGGAGTTTCATTTATTTGACAATGAAAAATGAAACTTAAAGCCAAGGCATAAGTGCTAGCTAGTGACATGCTTGTGGCACATCAAAATTCAGAGAACGAAAATTACATGTGAGAACATTCAGAAAGAGCAGAATAGTTCTAATTAGAATGGGTCTCTTAATGTTAAATTGGTCGCTGGTGGTGGAAAGTGCATTCTAGACAAAGACAACAGAAAAGTGAAAGACATGCTGATTAAAATTCAAGAGCACTATTTTCATCCACATTACCACAGCATACTGAAAAGTTGAGAATGATTTATAGGTATTGTGTTAGTCTGGGTAGACTAGAGAAACAAATTCATGAACACTCACATGTGTATAAGAAAGAACTTTATATACAAGAGGAGTTAAATATTGAGCTAACATCCCAGCCCAGTCCAAATCAAGTCCATATGTCTGAATTAGCCCATATATCTGATACCAATCTACAAAGTCCTCTTCAGACTTATGAAACACATGCAATGACGCTAAATTCCGAATGATCACAGGGCAGTGGGTGAGAAGTCTTGTGGATTCAGGAGGACTGTAAGCAACTCAGCACTGGCAGGGATCTCCCTGCAGCTTTTCCAGTTCCCAGGGCCCTGGGTCTATCAGCATAGTTCCTTGTGTCTTGTCAGTAGAGCATCTCTCAGGAAATTAATATAGACAGTCTGTTTCTCCTGCCTCCAAGGAGGAAATACCTGAGTTTCCAGGATTCACAGAAGTAGGCTAGACCCTTCTAGGGACCTCATTTGCTATGATGCTATTGACAGATGAGACTCCACCCCTCCACTTTCAATACTCTTAAGTCCCAAATTGACACCAGATTATATAACTACTTCATGTATTCACAAGCACTATTTCAATGTGCTCAAGCTTTGCCAGAGAATTTAGATCTTTGCTCGCACAGAACAATAGAACCCTGCGTGTTTACAGTATGATGCCAGTCAATCAGCTTTGTACAATGTTCTAGGTTTGCCATGATTGCAATAGTAGTTTGAAATAATGTTTTAAGCAAATTCTATTTCATACCAATTAGATTGGAGGTTCAAATAGGAAAATAGTTAGATATTTGAAATAGATATTCTGCTCCTGTTGCTCATTTCATATATTTAGTCATTTCATCCACACAGCAAGGTTGAATATTAGCAGAACACTAACATATTCCTAAATTAATATCTCTGAAACTAAGCATGTTGGTTAGACAGAAGGCGCTCATAAATGGTGCAAACAAGTTCATTTGCTCTAGCACTTCTAAAAGAGAGAAGAGATACAACAACAAAAACAACACTGGTGAAAAGTCAGATAAAAAGCTGTCTAATATTTATAAGCCAGCCTCAACTCATGATTCCCCAGCTCATATCAGAGTCGATATAAGCTTTTTAATTGTTGCTTTTTTCTAGAAACAGATTGAGAAGGCCCTCTTCCTAGGCAATTCTGGGTGGTCTGGAAAATCATTTACACAACC